>CAUYQG010105841.1:0-78368 GCA_963574415.1 Tarsius wallacei
GTGGCTCAGCCTGTAATCCTGCGCCTTTGGGAGGCTGAGGTGAGTGGATTGCCTGAGTCCGCGGGTTCGAGACCCGCCTGGGCAAGCGAGACCTCATCTCTACAATAAATCAAAAAATTAGCGGGGCGTGGTAGCGCGCGCCTGTAGTTCCAGCTACTTGGAAGGCTGAGGTGGAAGGATCACCGGAACCCAGCAGGTCGAGGCTGCGGTGGCCAGGAGCGGTCACTGCACTCCAGTCTGGGCGACAGAGTGAGACTCCAACTCAAAAAAAAAAAAAAAAAAAAAAAAGAATATGTAAGTATTATAAGGTAGAGTAACATATTCTAAAATGTTCATTGAGCTGGAATAAAGTAACGGGACTAAATAATGTCACTGACGTATACCTACAGCTTCATTCTCTAGAAATCATTTGTGGTTTCTAGTGTTCAGAATTACTGAATATTTTTTGCAAAGCAGTGATATTGCCTCATTAAAATCACAGACTTTAAAATCTACCATCTTTCAATTTGATGTAATCAAATGTTCTCACTCATAAGCAGACCTTGAACAATTATCTTAAGGCTATAAGAAAGGGAATGGCAGCAGTTGCAAACTGCCGGGAATGAGGGAGTGGGATTGACAGTAGTGGGAAACTGTCAGGGAAGAGAGGGGCATACCTCATCAACAAGGGTACCTGCATAATGAACATTTGTATACCTAACCCTGAATTGTACCCCACATCTTTAAAATAAAAATTTTTTAAAAATAAAAATAAAAAGTGGAAAAGGAAAAGTATACTTTAAAAACAAGAAAAAGCAAAAAGTCAGGAGGCACCCCCTCAGCAGAATCCACCCCAATTCAGTCCAGGAAAGTGATGTACTAAAACCACTTTGTACCAGGTCACAAGGAAGTATTGGTGCTTTTCCCAATGCTTTATTCTTGGTGTGATTGACAACACATCAAGCTGGAGGCTTGAAATTTGTTGTGGTCGGAATACTTATCTCAGAAATGGGCAAATGCTTCAAATATGAGCATTTTTCCCCCAACACACCAGTACCCTACTGGTCCAAGGGTTTTATTGGACCAGGACAGGACCTTTCCAACTGCAAGATACCCCTGAATCCTTGCTGATGAACCGATGAGTCAAATAACTCTTAATCATCTAAGTCCTGCATCAGAATTCCACGTTTTGAGTTCATGCTCACCAAGTGAACTCATTCAATTTACCTCCCATGTAGCTTTCCTACAGGGACAGGTCTGTGTGGTGGACAAGTCCATCAGGAGATACACAAGCAGAGTGGTTACGTTTTCCACTGCAATTTAATATATGAAAATTACTAAATGGAGGGGTGGGGAGTTTTATCCTGAAACAAATTCAGGTTCTACATGCTGCTGAGTCAGCTTTCAGGGCCTATGATATGAAGGGTCAGTCATGGGCTGTGCTGAGTTCATCTCCCCAGGAGACTCCTTTGTCAACTGCCAGCACACTTACCACATGCCTTATCCCTGGGCATTTCCACATTTGTTATTAATAATGAATATTAATAATAGCTAGCATGTACTCTCACTTATTGTGCCAAGCACCATAAATCCTGGATATACATTATATCATTTAGTTTTTATAAGAAGCTTGTAAGCTACATTGTAGGAATGTTGGCCATGCTGTTGGCACTCAACACTTTTGAGCAACCTTTCATTTTTTTCAAGAACTTCCCCACCCTCTAAGGTAAAACACTGGAACTCAATTTCCCTGCTGCATTTGCAGATGGGCACAGGCATATGACCCAATGTCTGCCAATCATACGCACCCAAAAGGTCTCCTTTGGGAATCTAATGACCCGAAGCAGCAAGCAGCACCACATGAAAGCCACTGTGGAAACGGTGCTGTCAGGGATATCCACACCCAGTAGCAGGGATGCAGGTGATGGTGTCTAGTACCAGCCTGACAGGGCAAGGTACAGAGCCTGGCTACACAACAATGGAAGGAAGGTGCATCTCCCATGGAGAATTCCTGCCATGTAATGTGAACCTGCCAGAATGCTTTCCAAACCTGGTTCTCTGGCCCTCCTGAGAAACCCAAATGAATATCCTTTACCAAACTTTTATAAGACTTAGTCTTCAGAATAAATTTCTATGAATCTCAAAAATGTTAAGATTCCTGACAGATTTATAATCAAAATTATTATAACATATAATATCACATGAATAGCTCCCTTTTATAAAGCAGACCATGAAAGCTCAAACAAATTAGGTTGTATGTCAAAGGTCACATAATTATCGAGATTAAACCTAGAAGTATTTGACCCCAGAACACAAGCTTTCATTTTTAAAACACTGTAATTTACCATACCTATATCCTCTAGGTCAGTATTGTTGCTGTCATTAAAATACTTCTGAGCTTCTGAGAAGTTGAACTATTTTCTCAAGACATACAAGAGGTTGGTGGTTAATGGAGCCAGGATTCAACTCCAGAGTCACCCACTTCACCCCACTGCCCTTTCCTGACAGCTGCACCATCAAGACCTGCCTCAGCAGTCTACCTACCACCTGGCACTTCCCAAACCCATCTCGGTGATGGCTTGTGCTATATCACCTCCTCCCTCAGCCTCTTCCTTGACCTAAAATGCACTTCCATCCTCCCTACTTTTCATCCAAATTCTACCACATTTTCAAAATCCACAAATTAACTGCCACCCCCTTTGTGAGGCCTTTCTCACTGAGTCAACTGATACAGCGACCCAATTTTTTGAGCTCCCATGAATTCACATTCTACCTGAACCTCTCATTTTGAGAATGTCACCCTATGCTGCCTGACATGGTTACTAATTCTGTCTTGTCTTCCCTATCACAATGACATCCCTTGGCAGGCACAGACCTGCCTCGCATTGCATTTATTTTATCACCAAGCCCAGTGCTGTACATGCAGTAGGCACTTGAGAAATATTGCTAAACAAATAAATGAATACAATAACAGTCAACTTGCCCTAATTAACAACATGATCTACACAAGTTCCTATCTTAATATGGTTCGCTTTGCTCTGACTCATTTCTCTAGTAATGTAGATGTTTAAGTTGGGAATTGGGGGGATCTTTATTTCTCTACTCAGTGTGGCAATTCTATGCGAATCCAGCTACCATGCACACAGGCTAAGTGATGTCGATTGATCTCCCCAACAAGGAAGTTCAAGAACTCCGGAACTGCTTTGGGTGAGGGGAGATTAGATCTGAGTTTATTAGGGCCCTCTGACCCATACACTCATAGACTCTCTCCCCACTTACAGACAGTGGTGTGCAGTCCTGCTGTGTGTTGCCTCTGTTTACTTTCCTTCCCTGAAAGTATACTGCAGAGTCATCTGGCTCCTGCTCTGTCATCAACACTATCCCCAGTGTTCCCAACTTCCTTATTAGCCATTGCTCACATTGTTCATTGCTCACATTGTGATGAAAGCATCACTGATAAAGAGAAGTCGGGATAGCCGGTAACAAGCAGAACAGATGACAACATTGCAAAAATTCATTGAATTGTGCATCAAAATCATCCACTGAGAGTGAGAAGCATAGCAGGCCAAATAAATATTGATAGAGAAACAAAAAAATCTTACCTGAAAATCTTGGCATGAGAAAGGTGTGTGCAAAAATGGTCCCAAAGGAGCTCTTGCATCACAACAATGTACCAGCTCACCCAACACTATCTGTGAGGGAGCTTTTAGCCAGTAAACAAATAACTATATGGAAACACCCTCCATACTCACCTGATCTGGTCCCCAGTGCCTTTTTCCTTACCCCAAAATAAAGGAAACATTGAAAGGAAGACATTTTTATGACATTCAGGACATCAAAAGAAATATGACAACAGCTCTGATGGTAACTTCAGAAAAAGTGTTCTACAATTGCTTTGATGGATGGACTAGGTGCTGGTGTCAGTGCATAGCTACCCAAGGGAAACACTTCAAAGATGACTGAAGTGATATTCAGCAATGGCATATGTAGCACAGTTTCTAAGATGAGTTCATGAACTTAATTGTCAGATGTCATGTGTTGAAATTCTAATCCCCAATGTGATAGTATGAGGAGGCGGGGCCTTTGGGAGGTGATTAGGTCATGAGGCAATCTTCATGATGGAATTGCAGTAGTCTCCCCTTATCCTCAGGAGATCGGTTCCAAGAATATTAGTGGATTCCTAAAAATGTAGATAGTACTGAACCCAGTATATATTTTGTTTTTTCAATCTGATAATCCAGTTTGCTACTAAGTGACTAACAGGCAGATATTCTTACAGTGTGGATAATCAGGACAAAAGAATGATCTGAGTCTAAGAGGGACAAAGTGAACAGTACAAGACTTTATCATGCCTCATGCAATTAAAAATTTATGAATTGTTTATTTCTGGAATTTTCTACTTCATATTTTCAGACATCATTTGGTCACCCATAACTGAAACCTCAGAAATGAAACTGCAGTTAAGAGGAGGACTACTATACTGCCCTTATAAGAGACACACAAAACACAACACACACACACTTAAGTGCTCTCGCACTCTGCTCTGCTCTCTGCCATGTGAGGACACAACAAGGAGACAGTCATCTGCAAACCAAGAAGCAGGCCCTCATCAGAACCAAACTATGCAGTCATCATGATCTTGGACTTTCTAACCTCCAGAACTGTTTCTGTTGTTTCAGCTGCCCATTCTGTAGTACTTTGTTGTAGCAATCTAAACTGATGAAGACACACCCATACACACCTGTCAAAATCTTCACCCACGCTGTAGCATCATTTTCTTCTCCTATGTACCTATAACAGGCAGACACCACTGTTTGACTCAACCCCCACCCATAATCCCCTCCTCCCTAGGTATCTTTCAGCTAAGGCTAGCCTGTTATACAGTTCTGGCCATAATAGAAAGTCAGGAGTCTGCCAAGAAGGGCTTCTCTTCCAGAATTTTAATTTTTTTAAAAAAAGACCCTTAAAGAGAAAGCCGTTATTCCCTTCATCCTTCCCTCTTCCTTCTTCCTGCCCAGAATGTGTACCTGGGATCTGAAGGTAAAGCAGCACTCTGGCAACCATGAGACAGCAAACATAGCACTACAGCCCTAGACTAACTACCCAAGACTTTGCATGGTATGAGACAATTCAGGTTTATTCAAGTCACAGTCACAGGGCTTGCCGGGCTTCGGAGACAATCACATCCCTATTTAATACAACAGCTTTCTAGGTGTCTGCCAAATGAGACAATCACAAAACAGTGTTACTTGTACCTCTCGCTCATGACTTCATCACATAGTGCTGTGAAATATGCTGATTTGTACACCTTTCTTATTCTATCTTATAACATCTTCATGTTTTCTGGGGACAGAAGCTAGCTCCTTTGCCTTTAAGAGTACTTTAAATACTCTTCCAGTCCGTAGTCAAGTATATTAACAAACTATAAACTCTACATGTCTGCTGATCTAAGGTAAAGTGTGTACTTTCTTTCTGACTCAACCTTTTAGCCAATGTCTCCTAATTAAAGGGAGAAACCTACCAGCCCTCCTATCTCCATGTGCAGAAGGAAGTCACATCTTCCAAGCAATCATCAACACATCACGTATATTTTTCTCTGCTGCAAATCCGTTATTTACATATTAAAGTGGTTATTAGAGGAGAGAATTCACTGATGCAAATTTGACATTCAGATGCCAGCTACTCCATAAATAAGGTCAACTGTGATGAGGACACATGTTAGTCTCCAATTAGAATCTCTTAATATCTAAATAATGCTGATGTGAGGCATCTGCCAGCCCCATCTAAACTCATAAACAAAGATACTGATGAGAGTCAACCTAGTTCGTGTTTCTCTCATTTCTTCCATTTCACGGCTCTCAACTCCTAGGAAACAAGGATTTTCTACATGGGAGTTGTTCTGGTCAGTTAGTGAACAGTGTGGCCAACTCCTGGCAGTACAAATTCCCCCAGATCTGTGAACTTTCAGAGCCAAGAGTTACTTAAAGTTGTTTCTGTACTCAACTCTTCCCAGAGGAACATGAAGTATACTAAAGCCTCGGGGTACACAAAACATGTTTTCTAGAAAAATCCACTTTATTCAAATATTTGATTATATGTATATATGATTATTTAAAATTGTATTTGATATTAAGACAGACACGCATATAAAATACAAAATTCATATAAACCATTTCCAAATAAAACAGAAAAATGATCTAATCTATTTCATGCTTGGGGTCAACTTCACGGGTAAACCTGAGAAACACTAACTTCAAGGAAATCATTCCAATGCCAGGACAACCATATTTCTGCCACAACTTGGAGGAGCTATATGCAAACCAGAGTGTGAGGAAAGACTCTTCCTAGAAACAATGCCAGTGCCATCTTAAGAAAGCTTTCTGCTCCTTTAAGGAAATTGAGGTGACCTTTTAAAAATATAATTAGCATATGTCCCGGAGTCAACACACCTTCCTTATTGTCCCAGACCCCATATTCACAGTTCCTTCCTTGTGGCCAGTCTTGACTTGCCCTTTCTGTAATTCTCATTCTTAAACTTCAAATGTCCCCTTCATGTTTTGGGCGACCAAACTCAGACTTTTCACACTTGAGTTCTGTCCTGGGCACTGTGGGTGAGAGGCATATTGGATCACACACGGTTCTTCCTTCCCCTTTCTGCCTCTTCCATTAGGAGAAATAAACTGTGTATGACCCCAAAACTGTCTAAAAAAGCAAAAAGATCCTCTAATCAAGATTCATAAGATATTTTTTATATAAACTTTTCTCTCATGGGCATAATACCTTTGCCAAAACTGCACTTCAATACAGTTCAAACTCTTTAGCCTGAAATTTGAAGCTATAGCTCAGCTCAGAAAAAAGAAAAGATTTCCTCCTATCTCAAAACATTCTCATTCTCTCTCTCTCTCTCTCTCTCTCCCCCTCCCTCCCTCCCTCCTCTTCTTCCTTCCCCTCCTCTTCCCCTCCTCCTTCCTCCTTCTTTTTGTTCTTTTCTCTCTCTTCGTGCTTTCTGCTCTAAAATACCCACCATGCCAATTCTAGGACCTGATATTTATTCTTTTACTGTTGATTTATGAGATAAGCCAAGTGTGGATCTCGTAGGGCATTCTATCAGGGGGTAATAAAAGAAAATATCTGGTGATGATATGTGCTGGGAAGAAAATTAGACATGACCTAGACAATACAGTGTAATTGAGGAGCTTGTGTGGTCCAGGAAGGTCTCTCTGAGAGCAGACTTTTAGGTGAAACTTGCAAGGAGACCAGCTCAAACCCATCTGAAGGAAAAGCATTTCAAGTAAAGGAAACATGGGATGCAAAGGCTTAGGCTAGGGACAAGCTTGGGTCTGATATACTATATGATTATGAGGATGGCAGGAGAATGTCAGGTTAGAAAGAAATGGTTTGAGAGGCAGGCAGGGGCCTGTTCATGCAGGATTTTGTAGGCCAGGGGGAAAAATTTGATTCTATTTTGAGTGGAAAGGGGCACTACCTGAGGATTTTAAGAAGAAAAGTAGGTGAAAATCCCACATCAGCCCTTTCCTAGTCCTATGTCTTTGAGTAAATTACTTAATATCATTCATCTTCCTAAGCCTCAGTTTTAGAACCTACCCCTTGGGGTTATTATGACAAAGAGATAATCTATACAAAAGTCATAGCCCAGTCTCTGGCCCAAGTATATGACAGGTATCATTGCCAGACACAGCTCCCTAATTCTGCTCATCTGGAAGGGATTGCTCCTGCTTCCACCACCCTTTAGTAATCTATTTGTTTATCACATTGTCTATATCACTTTCTGTCTTTCTGATATTTCTTATCTTCCCCTACAGTTGTCAGTGAACACTTTGAGAGTTAAGATAATTTCTTACTCATTTCTGGATCTCCCACAAAGCTAACTTAAGTATATTCCACTCGGTTAAAAAAAATTCACTATTTATTAAATGAAGCCATGGATTTTTAAAAAGCTAACAATGGTGCTCAGTATCCTTAACTTTTCTCCCCACAGGGAAAAGACATACACATTCACATGTCAACTGTGAGCTAGAAATGTATTTTCTTGGAAAGGAGAGATAGTGAGAGAATTATTTGCAAAGGCCTTTAGGGAATGAACTTTGGAGACTGGTATCATGATTTCAAAATAAAGAGCCAAAAATGATAAGTGGCAATGCCAACTTTTCTATCTGATCTGTGGCATGGCTAAATGAGGGTGTCTTCAGAGCAATGTGCTGGGTGTCAAACCTAACCCACCTCTCCCCTCTCCTCCCTTCCATAACGGGAACCACTGAGGGTCAGCACCTAAATCTCAGTCCATCCACCCAGTGCCGAGTCAGCCCAACCTGGAATGGGGAGACAGGTGCCATCCCAGCCCCACCAGAGATGGGATCCTGAAATAGACTTGTCACTGTTTTAAAAATAGAAACAAATAAAATAAACACTCATAATAAATAAATATCATTCATTGAGTCCTTGCTGTGTAACTGTAACTGCACCAGCACTTTGATTTATTTTTTATTTTGTTTATTTAAGAACTGTTATCCACAAGACAATCTTTTTGACAGTGTAAGCACTTGTAAAATTTTGGACAGCAGGTGGAAAGAGCAGTTGGAGGTCAAACGCAGGCCTGAGTGACTTCTAAGACCCTGACATAAAATGGGATGAACCTGAGTACCTGGTTTGCCAGCCAAGCTGCTATCTTTTCTAACCCCTATATTTTTATCCCATTGGTGTACCTAGGTTTGAGCCCATTTTCCTGATTAGCTTATTTGCACACCATAGTCTTAGGCCATATACCCTGGAAGCTAGAAAGCTAGCTATCTATATCTAGCTCTTAAAAATTTCTTATCCTAAGAGGTTGGACCCTGTCCCCCTTGGCCTTGCTTTTAACAGTGAAGCCTGAGGGTGACATTGTATCTGAGGGTGATGTTCACTCCAGAGTCAGTCTTGAGTATACTGGGGATGACAAGTTGGTTTCCCTGCTCCAGATCTGCAGCAAAGATCTTTCTTCCCTTCTATCATCACCCTTTCCAGAAGATTCTAACCAAGTCACAGAGCTTTCCGGACCTAATTTGAGACTCTCTTTAGGGTACTGCAAGAGCATGTGGCCACTAGCACCAACTGTAGCCCAAGTAGTTCTGAATGATGCCTGTGCACCTCTTATACTATAGTAAGTAGAACAGTAAGATATCCTTCTTCTCCTGTCCTGTGCATCAATTTCTTGCATAGCCAGATGTTGGGACAGATGGAAATCTGAGCAAAGCATCCTCCCCACTATCAAGGTCTACTCACTTGTCAAGGAAACATGAAAAGTTAAATAAAAACAAATGGTTTAACAAGCCAGCCAATAGAGAAGTGGAGAAGAAATATTTCTTGGGCTGAATGCTTGGCTCTGTATCTTGTAGGACTTTCTTTATCCTTGAAGTTTTCCAGGAAACTTATGCATAAATCAATTTTAATTCCATAGTCTTGTCTGAAACCCAGTGAAACCTCTTGATTTAAAGATTCAAAGAATCTTTTTTAAATGTTATATTTTTCTATTGTTTGTTTGATGTTTAACTCTTCTCCTTTCTGATCCTTTTTTGCTTTGTGGAATAATATCAAGGCTCCTGAACTCATCCTTCAGATCTCCTATCTTGTCCCATGAGAATTCCTTCTCTTTAATTTTTGTTTTGTTCAGGTTATTTCTTCTTTTTGATCTTTCAGGCCACTAGTTCTGGTCTCATCTTCTCATTGGATTGATCTATTGAATTTGTTAGTTGGCAAATTACATTTTTTTAATCCCCAAAAGTCTTTTTCTTCTATACCCAAATCTCCTCACATAGTGCAGAAGGTTGAAAGTAATGTCCATCCAGAACTTCTGGAATGCGACCTATTCAGTAATAGGGTCTTTGCAGATGTTTAGATGAGGTCATACTGACTGAGGGTGTGCCCTAATCCAATAACTCGTGTATTCTCATTTAAAAAAATAATAATAAAGGAGAGAATACACAGATACACACAGAGAAGAAGAGGGATTGCAGCTATGCAGTCACAAGTCAAGGAACACCAGTAGACACCAGAAGTTGGAAGAGGCAAGAAAACATCCTCTTTAGAGTGTGGCCCAGCTGATATCTTGATGTTGGACTTTTAGCCTCTAGAACTGTAAAAGAATAAGTTTTGATTATGGTGATTTGTTATGGCAACCCTAGGAAACTGATACACATGGTCTTAATTTTTGCAGAAGAAGTATCTTCCAGCCACTCTATTTCAAGCATCTCTTCTGTATGTTTTGCAGACTCCTCCTCTCCAGCTCCTGGGTTCCTTTGCATTTTTTTAAATTTTTATTTTACCTTCCTCAGCTTACTGGGGATAAGTCAGAGCTGCTCTTGTACCCTAAACAGTGGCAACCCTGAGAATGATTGGAGCCATCTCCTCCTTGGTTACACATGGACAATGCAAGTGCCTGCTGGTGTCTGAAGAGGAAGGCAGAGGCCAGCACTCACCCAGCTACAAGGGCAGAGAAGAACTGGAGCAAGAAGACCACTCAGTTCTCCACGCAGGCTAGAGCAGTCCCAACTACCAAGGCCTCACGCCTCTGCAGACTAGTCTCCCTCCAGAATCCATCATGTTCACAGAGGCTCTCACTCCAGGGTCTCTAACTCTCCTTCCCAGTCTCTCCACCAACCTGGAAAGTAAAACCCTACAAAGTAAAATCCCTTTTAGAAGAGCCAAGCCTCTCACCCAGACCTTCCTGAGGGTCTCAGAGACATCAGCAGAGCCATCAACACCCACTTTCCTCCCGCAACACATGCTGGCTGCCTTGGAGGACTTGTTAGGTGCTCCTTTCTTGGAGATGGGGGAATTCTAGCTGAAAAAGAAAGAGGAAGCTTTTCTAATTTGCTTTTTCTAATATTATAGGATTAAGTGCTGGAAATTTCTGGAATACGTCCTTTTTTTTTTTGCCTGGGATAACGTGGGACAGAGCATGGGCCTGCACCACCACCACCACCATCACCACAGTCAGAGAAGCCTGTGCTTTATAAATACCCCTTGTACTCAGGATGTTTCCCTCTTATTAAACTCTAGAACTGAATAAAGGCTGTCTTTAAAGATATAGGCTAAGCCAGGCATAGTGGAACACCTGTAGTCGCAGCTACTCAGGAGGTTGAGGCAGGAGAATTGTTTGAGTCCCGGAGTTCGAGGCTATAGTGAGCTATGATCACACCACTGCACTCTAGCCTGGGTGACAGAGCGAGCTCCTGTCTCTAAAAAACAAACAAACAAAAACAAAGGTCCAGGCTACTCTCAGCTGGGCTATGGGGAACCAGAAGGAATTTTGTCTGCACTGAGCCAGACTGTGAAAGGAGGCTCAGGGCCTCCAAGGAGCCAGGTGGAAGGCTGCAGAGCCCTGTCAGGAAGGACCTCCCAAAGGGAAAGACTCACTGAGGAGCATCAGGGCGGCATGGCATTCTACCTTCCACTAGCAGATTCTATCTTATGAGCTTGCAAAGGTCTTGGGTTTCACTCACTGAGCAAGCAGCCCCCCTTCTCTTTCCTTAGTATCTCTTCCAGCAGCTAAGTATAAAACCCCTACATTTAGGGTGACCACACTTCCCAGTTTGAAAAACTTACAGATTTTTGTTTCGGTTGTTGTTGTTTTTATTGAAATGAAACTCACATAACCCAAATTTTTTCATTTTAGAGTGAACGATTCAGTGCCCTTTTGTTGTGCGCAACAATGTTGTACAACCACCATCTCCGTCTAGTCCAAATTATTTTCATCGTCCCAAAAGGAATCCCTGTGCTCCTTTAAGCAGTCAATCTCCATTCTTCCTCTACCTCTCAGCCCCTGAAAACCACCAGTCTACATTCTGTCTCTGTGGGTTTGCCTGTTCTGGACATTTTATGTAAATGGAACCTTTTATGTCTGGCACCTTTGATTTAGCATAATGTTTTGAGGTTCATCCAGACTGTAGTATACATCGGTACTGCATTCCTCCTTATGGCTGAAAAGATTCCATTGTGGGGTTGTACCACGTTTTGCTTTTTCATTCTTCCATTGATGAATATTTGGACTATTTCCATCTTTTGGCTTTTGTGAATAACACTGCTGTGAACATGGCTGTAAATGTATTTTGGGGGGTACCAGCTTTCAGTTCTTTGGGGTAGCTAACTAGGAGTGAAATAGTGAGACTCTCTGTTTTAAAAAGGAGAAAGGTCCCAGGCAAACCAGGACAAGTCAGTTACCTTCCTTGAATATGTCAAGTACTAGAACAGAAGTGCTTTGACACAAAGAGAAGCAAAGAGGGTGCCATCCAGATGGAGACCCCAGAATAGATCCAATCCAGGGTCAGTAGAATTGAGGGAAGATCCAGAAGAGAGGCTTCTGATCTGACCCAGGCAGGGAAAGATCTGATCAGGAAAGTCCTTTTAAAAAAACAAGACAGAGTCCTGTCCTCAAGGGGCTTACTTGTTGGGGAGATAGCAATTACAGATTAATAAATGCTAAATGGAGACAGAGCCCTGGTGCCAGAGGTGGAAGGGGCCAGGTGGAAGGCTGCAGAGCCTGTCCTTCCACAGAGGTAGAAGGAAAGCAGACTCGCAGAGTCAGGAAGTTTTGTCAAGCAAGGGAAACTGAGTTGACTTTTTTTTTATTAACTTTTAAAATTTTCTTATTTTAAAATTGCGGGGTACATTTCAGGGTTAGGTATACAAATATTCACTGTGCAGGTACCCTTATTGATGAGGTGTGCCCCCCTTCCCCAGGCAGATTTCCACTACTGTCAATCCTGCCTACCTGTCTCCCCTGCCATCCACAGTTTCCCGCTACAGTCAATCTTTTTCTTATAGTATTGCGGTGGTTGTTCAAGGTCCACAAAAGTGTTGACTTTAAAAGGAGAAATAGAAGTCAGCCCACGGGTTCGAGACCCGCCTAGGCAACTTGGCGAGACCTCATCTCTACAATAAATAAAAAAAAATTAGCCAGGCATAGTAGCGCACGCCTGTAGTTCCAGCTACTTGGAAGGCTGAGGCGGAAGGATCACTGGAGCCCAGCGGGTCGAGGCTGCGGTGGCCAGGAGCAGCCACTGCACTCCAGTATGGGTGACAGAGTGAGACTCCAACTCAAAAAATAATAATAATAATAATAAGTCAGCTTGATGCAAATAGAGGGACGGAATCGCAGGCAGAACAAAGGCAGAGAAGCTAGATAGAACAGGTCTTCCCTTACACATTTCAGGAATGTGAATGTCCCACTCCCGTAGATTTAAGCAAAAGACCTTCCTGCTGTAACATGATGCCAGAAACATCACTTCACCCACAAACTACAGAGTGCCATCAAAACACACAGGTTCTTTGGCAAGAAGTCATAAGCATGTGCTAATAGAATGCAAAGCTGGATTTTAGCCTAATTTACAGAGGTTTCAGAAGAATCACTTGCATGAGCCAAAATAGAGTTTTTTGCTGGCTAAGTCCTGGTAAGATTTTTATCTAATCTCTCAGACAAGAAAGCCCTTTTATTATTCTAATATTATAGAGACTT
This sequence comes from Tarsius wallacei, assembly GCA_963574415.1. Classification (NCBI taxonomy): domain Eukaryota; kingdom Metazoa; phylum Chordata; class Mammalia; order Primates; family Tarsiidae; genus Tarsius; species Tarsius wallacei. Next base: position 13,490 of record CAUYQG010105841.1, read on the forward strand.
TGAACACTAGCTCCTCAGGTGGAACCCTGTAAGTTTAATGAAAGACTCCCTGGCCATAATAATAATAATGACTCTCATTATGTATGGGCTGTCCTCTGACTTGTAGGACTGTCCTCCTTGGAAGCTCTGAGCAAAGGTGGCCCATAAACGAAATGTTTGCCTCTACCTGTGACATCTCCAAACTCTATGTCTTGGTCTCTTAGGATATAATAACTTTAGGGAACCTGAGGCAGAACAATAAAAAACTTAAAGCAGAATCTTCTTGAGACCAACGCCCCAGGAATTGTTATTACAGAGGGATAGTAACCCTCTAAATTCATGGTTCCAAGGAGGTTGGGACACACACCCATCGGAAGGAGACAGCTCTTTCTCTCTTATTATCTTGCTGAAGAGAGGTGGCAAAGAGGTCTGGGGAAGATATACCTGATAGAGGTACTGCAAGTGTGGGCACTCCACCGCTTTTCTTTCACAACTTTCAAGAAGAGAACCGTTTTTCTCTTGAAGTCACAAAACTCATGTGATCTTCTCCCAACCAGTTTCCCATCTCTATCCTTGAATGTCTCTAGTTCCAAATCTATTGTTGGACTCAGTGTTCTCATTCACTACTCCCATCAGGAGGCAGCCCAGTGCAAAAGCCCCCCATCTCTGATCCAAAACTGAACAAGTTTCAAGGAGCTTCACTTGAAAGACTCCTCCACTCTCTTCCTCACCTCACCTCCTCCCCTGCCTCAACCACCCACTTCTTCAACAACACTCCTTCATTCCTTTAGTCCCTATCCAACCTTATTTGGGAGGAGAGGGGCCCATTAACTTCCTAACAAGTCCTAGATTCCTATCCACAAGATATCTCTTAAAACAGTTGTTGAAAAGACAAATATCCACAGAGGTCAGGCAGTCACCATCAATGAATGCAATGCACCAGGTGTAAGAGAAAGGGGTGGAGGAGGCATAGTGGGAACTTTGAAAAACTAGAGATGACACATTCCACCTAAGAGAGCCGCTTCCATTCATCTTCAGCAGGTGGGATGGATTCATTCAGGACGCAGGCTCAAGTTGCTTGCTCTTGTGATTTTTTTTTTTTTCAAAAGAAGCCAGAAATCTATATTATGATGTGAAGTTCCTAAGGTATAAAACAAGATGAGGACAATGGCCAGAAACGGTGACTCACACCTGTAATTCCAGCACTTTGGGAGGCCAAAGCGGAAGGATCGCTTGAGATCCTTTGTGAGATCTCATCTCCACAAAAAAATTTAAAAATTAGCCAGTCATGGTGGCACATACCTGTAATCCCAGCTACTAAGGGAGGTTGAGGTGGGAGGATCACTTGAGTCCAAGAGGCTGAGGTTGCAGTGAGTGACAGAGTAAGACTTTGTCTAAATAAATAAATAAAGCACTATGAGGACAAACAAAACAAGGCACACTCCACCCTTGGCCCACCTGTTGACCACCATAACTTTTCTTTAATTGCACCATCATCAGAAAGGTCAGAAAGGGATTGGCAGTAGCAGAATACTGCCAAGGTGGGTTGGGGGTAGACATAGCTTCAACAAGCGTACCTGATCTCAAACCAGGCAAAGTGGGGGCCAAAGAGAGACCCAAACTTTACCTATATGATGACCACTTGTATACCTAATCCTGAATTGTACCACACATCTTTAAAATAAAAAAGAAAGTTCAACCTGAGAAGGTGGGTTTAGAGAGAATTGAACTTCTAAATTTGTCATTCAAAGAACATAGGATTGCTGCAAAGATGGTAACAATCCCCCAAAAAAAGACTCCTTTAAATGAATAGGAGGGAGAAACCATTAAGTCAATATCAAGTATAGTTACCACTTCTGACATTTCACATACCTCCCTTTCAAATGAATTACAAAATAACTTTTGATCCCGAAACACACATTGTATACAGAATGAGGTGGAACTGCTGGGTAAGACAGCACAGTGGAATTTGCAGTCTTTTAAAAATGTGATACATTATTATTAAGCTGTATCTGCTACATCTTTGCTTGGATCTGATTTTGCTACAAGAAAATTAGTCATGGCCCTCACATTCCCTACACATGGGTACATGAAAGCAAAATTCCAAATTTTTCCAAATTTTCAGATCCTTGTCACCTGAATAACTGATTGCATTTTTTTTCTTAAATTCTCTGTGCTTCAGTTTCCCCATCTATAAAATGGGTATAATAATGGGACATATCCCAGAAAACCATCAAAAGCAGTAAGAGAGTTAAAATGCCAAAAATGCTTAGCATAGAGCCCTGTTCATTTAAAAAGTACTATAAAAGTGTTGGTTCTTGGTGGCTTTTGGTTTTGTTGTTGTCATCACTACTACTTAAAATCAAATACATGTGGCTTTTAGTCACCATGATAAGAAGTAGCCATTTTGAAATGTGCTTTTCTGTGCAGTTTAGAAAGCACCACAATGAGATAATCAATGCAGATAGAAACAGCACTCATAGTACAGTAAGACCTCCTTTTGACACAGCTCTGCCTTGTGTTGACTACAACTACATCTTTCTCAGGGATAAAATACTTGTGACTATCAGGTATGCAACATGTAATATAATTACACCAAATCTGAGAGGGCTTGCACAGAATGTTTGCCTAGTTCAAAGAAATCACCTGGATTTCCAGCAGGGAAACACATAGGTTTATTAAAACTTAGGAGAGGCACCGATGGCAGCAAGTTGGTGAAGAATCTGCACCTTGGGACAGTATAGCAAGCAGTTTTATAATCAAATCTATCAAGCTAATCATTCACATCACTATACAGTGTGTATAATTACATTGATTAAGAGTGAGGACTACATTGTTTTCAGCTTTGCTAGATCACCTGAATCCCAAGTCTCATTACTGGGAAAAAGCATACCCTTCAGGGACCAGCCTTGGTCAGAGGCTGCTCCCTGAGGGAGGGGGCAGAAAGAAACCAGGTATGGGGGAAACAGCCTATGTCTGGACAATAACCCATACTATGCTATTCACCTTAGAATGAAATAAGCAAAATAAGGCAGCATAGTATTTCAAAGTCAGAATAACCCTGAATATTTCATTAAAGTTATCACTCACTTATTTACTGGGCACCTACTATCTGCCTGTGAAAGATGGAAAAACGGGAGATGAAATGACAGTGAAATGCCACTGTATTCCCATAATACAGGCAAAATTAGAAAGATGGATAATATCAACTGCTGGTGAAGACGTGGTAACTGAGGGGTTCTCATGCACTGCTGATGGGGCCTAGACTTCTGGAAAGCAAACTGGGAGATATTCTTAAAACTCTGAACTTTTACAACTCTAAGAATGAGTATCCCCTTAAATTGTACACCCTGGCACATTGCATGCCTCACCCTAGTACTAGCCCTGATCAATATGTTCCTACTCTGTAACCCGGCAATCCCATTTCTGAATCTATATCTCAGAGAAGGAATCACACAGAGTCTTAAGGGACATATCACATCCTTAAGAACCACACAAATCCTTGTTCATAAGGAACAAGGAAGATTATCGCGACACTGCAGAAGTGAGGAGCTAGAAGCAAAGGATGTGTCTGTCACCAGGGGATTCAATGCGTAAAATGTGGCAAATGCATATTAAGGAATTGTCTGCAGCATTTAGAAACATTACATAGAAGTATACACAGCAACAGGGACAGAGCTTAAAAACACAGCATTTGGTGAATAGACAACATAATAAACAAAATAAGACTTTTTAACATATAAGTTTAGGTAAATTAACAACATTAACAAAATCTTAAAAATTAGCAAAGCACCACTACATATTTTACAAGGATAGAAGCACATAAGGACGTTCTGAGCATATGACAGTGTGTGCCCATGGGACATGATTAGAGTAGGGAACAGGGACGGGGCAGGGGGGCAATGAAATCAAATAAGACAAACAAAGGGACCCATGAAGACCAGTTGTGGGCTGCTGACTAGGAGTCAGCCCTCCACACCTGAGCACCATCAACAATCCCATAAAGCAGGCATGAGTCATGGCAGGTCCCTGCAGTAGAAAGCAGTGACACAAACACTACAAATCCAACAAACATAAAGCAATATACAAGTAAGGGCTGAGTTAGTTCTACAGACAAATGCTTTTCGAGTTAGGAGAAAGTAGTCTAGAACAGGGAGAGCCAAGGTCAGAAGGTATCCCAGAGCTAGTCCTTGAAGAACAAGTAGGATTTTCACTATTACATAATCAGATAAATCATTGTGATGCTAATGATAACAGTAACAGCTACTGATAGAGCCCCTAGTAAGCAACACCAAGCACTTTATACATGCTGCATCATTTAAGCCTCCTAACAACATTACAAAGTAGAGGCTGTTATTCCCATTTTATGGAGGAGAAAACTGAAGCTCAGGGATATGAATAGGTGACTTTCCATAGCTCCCACAGCTAGTAAGTGGCAGAGGCAAGAGTCGTATCTTTAAATACAAAGGCAAGCTTTGCACTATGCACACATTTGCACAACATTCAGGGCAAGTGGACAAGAGCATGAATCAAAGCCCAAAGGTTAAGCTTGGGGTACAGTGGACAGAGAACTTGGACTGCAGAGGACAGGGTGTGAAAGGAGGAGAAGGTCAGGCTATAAGTTGATGTCTTGGTCTTTGCTAATAATGTCTCCAGATTTCTTTGCTCATACAACTTTGTCATTTCTCCAAAACTGAATATGCCTTCCAACATATCACTTGTTTATTTTCTGCATGTATGAGTTTATTAATATAGCATGCATTTTATAAAGCGCATACAAAAAGTAAGCCTTTTAAAGAGACAAGACAGAAATCTAAACGAAAGATGTTATTTTCTTCTTGCACTCTCATAGATTGTCTTACAAACACTGCTCCAGATGCTGCCAGCTCAGATCCTTCCCTCCAAGACTCACGGCTTTCTCTTCCTTCAAACGCAGAGAGCGATCTCTGACATGCCCGTAAGTTACAGTTGAAAGCGGGAGCCAGAACTCAGGAAGGCGGTTTATTTGACCTTGCTTCTCTGTCTGGTCCCTTCCATCCTTCCTCCAAGGACCCCTTCTGGACTCACCGCACCTCTGCCACAATTCCTACAACCCAGGGACACAGACACACCAAACCCCTGCATGCTGGAAGGGATGTCCCCAGAAATCAGATCATGTCCTCCCCATTGCCGTGGAAATGGGAAAGTCAGAGTCAGAGGTTGTTTTCTTCCTCGGGCAACCCTGTAAACAGTAACCAAGCAGCCTTGCCAGTCTCGAGGCCCCTTTGCAAAGGGCACAGCCTACCCTTCATGGACAGGAGGTGGGAATCAGGGCCCATTCGTTCCTCTCGTATCACATTAGCAATGCCTGGATTAGGCTCGATAATTCTGCCACTGCCACATAGCAGGTGGATTTGTTTATAAAGAGTTGTGTCCTGACCACAAGGGAATCTGAACCAGGATAGCTTCCCACTGTTCTGGAGCTCGCCTGAAACATGCCTGCCAGGAGGCAGAGGGGCTGCCAAATGCCAGAACCGGCCCTCAGCTTCCAATCACTTCACCCACTTCTGAGTCAACACCTACTCCTGGCCACAGCTGTAAGGAAGGCCTTGACCTCTGACTCCACTGAAGGTTCATGGCAGCATGAAGTTGAGCTAGCTTGAGGTTTGAGTGCAGAACATTTTAGGGTATGTGTCTGGCTTTGCCACTTAATAGCTGTATGAGCTTGCTAGGGTTGCCATAACAAGATGTCACAACCTGAATGACTTCAAACAACAGAAATTTGTTATCTCACAGTTCTGGAGGCTAGCAGTCTGAAATCAAGGTGTTAGTAGGACTTTCTCCCTCCAAAGACTTTAGGGAGGGAAACTTCTGTGCCTCTTCCAGCTTCTGGCAGCCCCAATGATTCCTTGAGTTATGGCAGCATCAGTCCTGCCCCTGTTTACTCATGGCTGTCTTCTCTCTGTCTCTGTGTCTGTGTCCAAATCTTTCTCTTCTTGTACGTACATCAGTCATGTTGGGTTTGGGATCTATCTCACCCCAGTTTAACCTCATCCTAACTATTTACATCTGCAATGACCTTTTTTCCAAATGAGATCACATTCTGAGGTACTGAGGTGGGGGTAGGGATTAGAGTTTCAACATATCTTTTCAGTGGAGCCAATTCAACCCATAGCACTAGCTGTGTGGCTTTGGTAAAGTTGATTGACCTCTCTGAGTCACAGGGTTTTTTTTGCTGAAGGAACCAGAACTGTAACCGATTTCACATGGCTGCTGTGAAGTTCAGATAAGTCTCATGGGGAAAGCACCTACACCTGGAAGATGTTCTATAAACCTTAGTTCTTCTGCTTTCCCTTCATGTCTTCCTCCTTCCCCTCCTGAGCTGCCTCTTTCCAATCTGAGGAAACTCTTGCCCCTATTCTGGTCCCTTCGGACTGCCTCCTGAGCCATGGATCCAGCTATGGGCACAGCACAGTCATAGCCAGAAAGGGGAAGAGACAGGGAATGGGTAGAGGAAATGATTCAGATACGAATCTGACCTGGGAATAGACAGGCGTGGTATGTGCAGCATTGAAAATCATACAGGCCAGAGAATAAGTTGGCAAGATGCCAATTAGAAGTTAAACTGCCTATGTTCTTTGGACAGGATGTCTACTTCCAGATTTTCATCCTAAACAATCCATCCAAGCACCAAATTATACATGAAAGGGAAATTCATTGCAGCACTGGTTATCAAAGCAATGGCTGAAAGCAGCCTACACTTTATGGTACACCCATGGAATAAAACACCACGCGGTCATTAAAAATAATGAGGCAGCTCTCCGTATGATGGTATGGAATGATATCCAAGATGTAATTTTAAGTGCAAAAACAATGTCCAGGAAGGGAAAAATGAATCAGCAGAGCACAGAGGACTTTTAAGGTGGTGAAACTATTCTGTATGATACCCTAATGGTGGATATATGTCATTACACATTTGTCTAAGCCCATAGAATGCATGCCAAGAGTGAACCCTGTTGTCAACCATGGACTTTGGGTGATAATGATGTGTCAATGTAAGTTGATCATTTGTAGCAAATGAATCTCTCTAGTGCAGGGTGTTGATAATGGGGGAGGCTGTGCATGTGTGAGAAAGGAAGGTGTACGGGAAACCTATGTACCTTCTGCTCCATATTGCTACAAACCTACAACTGCTTTAAAAAACAGAGTCAGCCGGGTGCAGTAGCTCAAGCCTATAATCCCAGCACTTTGGGAGGCTGAGGCAAAAGTATTGCCTGAGATCAGGGGTTCAAGACCAGCTTAGGCAACTTGGTGAGACCTCATCGCTACAATAAATCAAAAAATAAGCCAGGTGTGGTGGCACACACCTGTGGTTCCAGCTACTTGGAAGGCTGAGATAGAAGGATCATCTGAGCCCAGCAGGTCAAGGCTGTGGTGGCCGTGAGCATGCCACTGCACTCCAGTCTGTGCAACAGAGTAAGACTCCAACTCAAAAAAAGCAACAACAAAACAGAGTCTATTTTCTTAAAAAACAAGATTCAGAATAATGTTCTTTTATAACTCTCATGTTGGGGAAGAGAGAAAGAACATGCACATATGTGTACCTGTATATGTGTGCACACACATATTCACAGATATATGCATGTAATATTTCCATAAAGATATATTAAAATTAATAATAATGACTGACCACAAAAAAGAAATTGGTCAACTACAGCAAAAGACAAAGGGAGATATCCTTGTCATTGTAAACTACATTTGCCTTTTGAATTAGGTACTATCTCTACAAATTACCTATTTAATAAACAAATAAATTTTTTTAATAATAGTAATAACAGATTTCAAAGGTTTGTGACCAATTAGCTTTTGCCTAGACTAAGGGGGAACCCCAGAGAAGATTCTAATCTAGTGGGGAGTGGGAAGTGTGTCAAGGAACTGATGGTATGTAGCCCCTGGCAGAGATGCCTTCATTTAGGAATGGGTGCTAACCATAGCTGGGAATACAAGGATCAGGGTCTGGCCCTCAAGAAGAGAACATGGTGAAAATCTCATAGGTGGCTGGTGGTGCAGCCATGTGAGCTGTGATCAGGATTGGTGTTCTGGGAGGGAAGAGGAAAGGGATAGGAGAATGGGCCAGGGCCTGTCTCATACTCTGGCACATAGCAGTAGGGCAGCCTACAGAAGACAGCTAAGGCTCCTGGGCACAGAAGCCCACTCAGGATCCACAAACACATTCACTTCAGCACCTGCTGGGGAAAACAAAGCAGGAGAGAGAGCATCTCCTCCCTCCTCCTAGCAAAGCCAAAAAAAAAAAGGAAGGAATCTAGGAGCAAATAACCAAGGCAATGCCCCAGTTCATGCACACACACACATACACACACACACACACATCCTCTTCTTCCACCTCATCCAAGCTCATCCAGTGGGTGTCTTGTTCCCTGGGGTTCCTGGGAGGTGACTGGCTAATTTGGTAAATTAATCAAGACACGCGATCAAGCATTATTGCATGAGCACCTCATGGGGGAACATAGGATGTTTCCTCTTGAATCAACTTGACATTGCGATATTAATAGCTGTTTAATTGTTTAATTTGTTCATCCTTCCCCGGGGCAATTGCATTTTAACTGGTGCTTCAGACACTCAAAGGAATACATGTCTATAGGAAATTATTTCAGGATTGTGACAGCATAGTAGAGGAGAGCTATTTGGGACTGGATGCATTCCCTATACTCTGCAAATCCCATGACAAAGGCAAAAACCAAATTCACCCACCTTTTGTTCCAGGTCATCTCTGGAATAAGACCACTTTAAGGGGAAAAAAAAGGCTACTTGGATTGTAGCTTGCTAGCACCGCTCTGTGCTTTGTGGCTGAACAAAGGACCAGTGTCACCTGAATGTCTCAACAAAGCAAAATTGACTTGGGATCTGTCAATCAGACATATTCCACAGGCATAATTTAGCTGCCACTATATGTCAAGTCTATAAGGAAATAATTGCTGGGTCCCCAGAGAATCAACACTCAACTGAAGGCATTACAAGGAGGCCTAGGAATGTCCTTTTCTTCCTCTGACTATGAAACTTCAAGAACTTCTACAGCCCAACACACAAAAAGAATTATTAACTACTTTTCAGGGACAGAGGCCCTTCCTTTGTGTTGCCACAGACAATGAAGAATTCAGCCTGTCTGGTTCACCCTCAAAGAAAAAGCCAGTCAGCACAATTTGCCATGACTGCTGACCATTCAGTAAAACTTACCAACTCTCTTAGGGATTGTCTTCTTTTAATATACAAGGTATGGAAACTCCATGAACCTCTCAATTGCCCTGGTGCAATTATTATATTGATTTGATGCAGCATTAACTCCATGTTTAGGGTGGTTTATGCTTTTTAATTTACAATTAAGTCAAATGATGCCTCTTTGTTAAGATGGCTGACACTTGTTTATATCCTGCAGCAAGCAACAAAAGCAGTTTTTATTTAGCATGATAAACATGCAGGGTGGGGAGTTTTCAGCAACTCAGTTTCTTTCCCGCTCTTCAACCTAAGTTTTTAAAAGCAAACTATATACTGTTCTATAGTAAAAAATGTTCCAAGCAATAATTGGTGTTTTACAGTGGTGATCCAATGAAGTCACCAGGCAAGCAATATTTGAAGGATAAAAACTGGTAGAATAGCAAGAATAGGCCAGGCTCCGTGGTTCAGCCTGTAATCACAGCACTTTGGGAGGCCGAGCCGAGTGGATTGCCTGACCCCGCGGGTTCGAGACCTGCCTGGGCAACTTGGCGAGGCCTCGTCTCTACAACAAATAAAAAATTAGCTGGACGTGGTAGTGTATGCCTGTAGTTTCAGCTACTTGGAAGGCTGAGGCTGAAGGATCACCGGAGCCCAGCAGGTCGAGACTGCAGTGGCCGGGAGCGTGCCACTGCCCTTCAGTCTGGGTGACAAAGTGAGACTCCAACTCAAAAAAAAAAAAAAAGGAAAAAGAATAGCAAGAAAAATTGATGATATTGTCACATCTCCCTTTCTAAATGATCTCCAAGCACTTGACCTACTCTATTCACTTCCAAACTCTGATGAGGCTACACCTCATCTACTTGTTTTTGTTTGGCTTTTGTTTTTGTTTTGCATCTACTTTTGCTGCTATGTTGTTTCAACATAAATCTTAGAATCTTTCTTTCTCCAAGAACAGGCAAAATGGTAACTGACAAGAGTCTGAGTCTCAGAAGTGCATCCCAATAATCCCTGTGTAAGAGTTGATAGCAGCAGTCCCTGAGCTTCTTGTGTGGTTTGGTACAAATGTTGCACCTCACCTGAAGACTCAGAAATCTTCTCAAAGGTTGTCCCATCCCTAGCTCTCTAAATACCATGTGCCCACCAACTCTCCTCATGATGCCACATAAATACCAGAAAATAATGCCTGTTTTTCTGAACCACCCCAACATCTAACAACTCAGTAGAGGAGGATGAGCCTGTGCAGACATGGGGTAGACATGGGATAGAGTAGAAGACAAGAGTGTTACAGAAGACAAAGGAAGAGGATGTTTCAAAATCACCCATTCCTAAGAGTTAAAGGAAGAGGAGAACTACGTGGAAGGTAGAACAGGGATGATTCCAGACATCAGGTAACATTTAGGTGACCTCAGTGGTAATTGTTTTGGTGGAGTGATGGGAGTGAGAACCAGCATGGAGCATTTGGAGGAATGAAGGGTTGTCACTGTGAGGCAGATGTTTTTCTGCTCTGAACACCTCAGCAACCAAGAGTGTGATGACACTGGGAAGATTCCCCAGTTTAAATACCTTCTGATAGTAGTATTCCAAAGGATACTTTTAATTCCCCATTTACTAACCTGCTAACTTAAACCTTGATTCACACAAAAAATACAAATACTAAAGAGCATAGCTACCATATGGATTTGGTATGAACTGCTCCCTCCCAATTTTTCAGGTTTTGATGAAATCCAGCCAGAAGTAGCTCAGAGATCATCTCTTTGCTGGCTCTGGTCTGACTTTCCTACTTCCTTTGTAGTCTGATGGCTTCATCACCCCTGTTCCATTTCAATGTCCTATGCCAGTCCAAGATCCTTGCTGATCCATGACAATCTATGTTAGATCAACCACTTGCCCACATCAGAGCCAAACCAGCACTTACTGAGAGTTCTGTCTCTACACCTGTTTCTACAGTGCTCCAAGTTCATGCAGAGATTTCAGTAACAGCAGGGTTTTGTTCTGTCTTGTCCCACGCAAGTGCTAAAGCAACCAGAAATGGAAGTTCTGCAAACACATCCCAGAAAAGCCTGTGAAAGAGACCTACAGATACCATCTCCAATAGGTAAGTAGTTAAGAGCTCCCTAGTTGTAGGGGGGGAAGAAATCTTGAGCACTGATCGTCACCTGGAAGCTCCTCCCTCTACTACTTCAAGAGCTTTGAGATACTGGTTGATGGGAGCTTGTTCTTTCAAATAAGTTTTCCTGATATGCTCTCCATTGCTCTAGGACATTGCAGAAGGGACATCGTTTTGTGGGGAAAATATGAGACAGGGATTACACAGAAATAGAGTCTTGCTGCAGGATTCAATCCCCTCCTCTGGAAATAAGAATGATCCTGTAGACCCTGTAGATAAGGTGTGGTTTTTGCCATCAATGGAGCATTAAGAGTCATGAATGCATCCTAAGTCAATGCCAGATTTAAGAGATTATGTAAAGTAATTATTCAGACTATTTGGACTGGGAAAGGCCAGGGCAACTGAATAGATAGATATTTTCTAAACTCACTTTAATAAAAAATACAATTTTGGCACCCAATAGTCTATCCCCGGTGGGTGACCATTAAGAAAATGGTCAAGAAAAAAAGGTCAAGATAAAGGTTAAGAAAAAAATAAAAAGGAAAAGAAAAGAGATACTATGTTATGGATGCTATGGGTTAACTTGTGTCTCCCATCTCAAAAGAAGATTTGTTTAAGTCCTAACTCCCAATACCTTGGAATGTGATCTTATTTAGAAATAGGGTCTTTATAGTAGTAATCAAAATGAGGTCATTATTAGGGCCCTAATCCAATACGATTGGTGTGTGTATTAAAAGGGGAAATTCAGACACATAGACAAAGAAAAAACAATGTGAAGACACAGGGAGAAGATGGCCATGTGACAGAGTGAGGCATCTGCAAGCCAAGGAACACCAAGGATTGCCAGCAGATACAAGAAGCAAGAAGAGGCAAGAGAGGATTCTTCCTTATAGCCATCAGAGGGAGCATGGCCCTGTCAACACCTTGATCTTAGACATCTAGCTCCCAAATGTGAGAAAATTAATTTCTGCTATTTTCAACCACTTCATCTTTGGTACTTTTTTATGGAAGCCTTAAGAAACTAATACACTATCACACTGCACTAAGTAGGTCTTATCCCAATTTCTGAAAAATTAAAGTGTGAAAGAAATCTCCATTTTATGAGTGAACAACCATGGTAGACAGATCAAAAAGCTACATTTGGTAGGGCAATTGCAGGAATGTTAAGAACAGAAGAAAAGGATAGAAAAAAAAGAATCCAGGGGTAAAATTAGAAACAAAAACATGTAATCCCAACCTGTAATCCCAGTGCTTTGGGAGGCCGAGGCGAGTGAATTGCCTGAGCCCATGGGTTTGGGACCAGCTCCGGGCAACTTGGCGAGAACTCGTCTCTACAATAAAGCAAAAATTAGCCGGGCGTGGCAGCACGTGCCTGTAGTTTCAGCTACTTGGAAGGCTGAGGCAAAAGGATCACCGGATCCCAGCAGGTCAATGCTGTGGTGGCCATGAGTGTGCCACTGCCTGGGCAACAGAGTGAGACTCCAACTCAAAAAAGAAAAAAAAAACACATAAGTTTCCTTATAGTTTTCTAAAAAGGTATAAATTTTCTTATAGGCTTCCCTGTGGCCAATTTAAAGAAAGAAATTCAGATAGTTGCATAACACAATGTCCACATGGAGGGAGAAAAAGCAGTTATCAGGAGAAGCAAAGCTACTTCTAGTATTAAAGCCTAAAATAAAGTTAATTAAGAGACCTGTCTGATTACTGAATTGTATCTTTAGCAATATCAATTATCTCATATATATGTTTCATTACAAATTATATATGGCTAAATCTTATAACATCCTTTATTTTCAATCAGTGACCACACAGGATGGTAAAAATCATGATTTTCAAAGCTAAAAAAATGTCATTGATTTACAGCTCTCTAATGATGAGGCTTAATTCAGAGATAAAATCTTGAATGTTTTAAACAGTGGTCCCCAAATGCCAGTCCACACACTAGATGCATCAGGATCACCTGCAGATTACCTTTTTTAAAAATATAGATACCTGAATCTCACCCTGGGGAATCTGACTAATTGGACATTTTTGATGAGAACCACTCATCTAGAGGATAATAAAGTTCATATCCTCAGGCAAACCTCCTGATATATAAATATTATTTCTCTTCAACCAGATTTTAATAACTCTTGAGTGGAACAGAATTCAAAGTAACACTCCCAGTCAGTTGCTGGTTCTCTTCCTGTGTCAATGTAGAGAAACTCATTGCTCTGGTCTGAATATGTCCCCCAAAACTCATGTGTTGGAAACTTGATCCTCAGTGCAGTGGTGCTGAGAAGTAGGGTCTTTGGGGAGGTGAGATATTTAATGTTGTTTGCTGTGGTTTGAATTTGGTTTATTTGTTTGTTTGTTTGTTCCCACCAAAGCTCATGTTAAGATTTTATCCCCAGTCCTGCAGTGTTGGGATGTAGGGCCTAGTAGGAGGTGTTTGGGTCATGGAGTTGGATCCCTCAGGAAGCTTGTTGCTCTTCTTGCAGTGGTGAGTTCTTACTTTTATGAGACTGAATTAGCTCTCTCAAGAATGTATTAGTTTCTGGGAGAGTGGGTTGTTATAAAGCCAGGATATCCCTCAGGTTTTCCTCATCTTTGCAATGTGCTCACTTCCCCGTTGACCTTCTCTAGCACAAAAGCCCTAGCCAAAAGCCTGAGCCATGCCCTTGAACTTCTTAGTCTGCAGAACCATGACCTAAATAAACCTAAATAAATCTCTTTTCTTTATAAATTACTCAGTCTCAGTTTCAGGTATTCTTTTGCAACAACACAAAACAGACCAAGTCACTATTATAAAAAGGGCTTGCAAGAGTGGGTTCACTCTCCTCTGTTCTTCTGCCTTCAACCATGTGAGGATGCAGCAAGAAGGCCCTCACCAGATGACCAGATGACAGCACCTTGATCTTGGACTTTCCAACCTCCAGAACTGTGAGAAATAAATTTCTGTTTGTTATACATTACCCAGTCTCACATATTGTTATAGAATGTACAAATGAACTAAAACTCTTATCACCTCAAAAATATTGTATTCTGGAACACAAGTGACTCAACATCCACCCCTCCATGTACCCAGTGAACTGGAATAGTGTGGGACTGTGAGGCTTGGTCTGAATCTCAACACCACCATTTATTAGCCATGTGATCCTCAGCTTGGTCAAGAGATCTCTGAGCTTTACTTGGCCTAAAGAAATGGGAATGATATGGTCAGTCTCAAAGATTTGTTGTAATGATTAAATAAGAAAGTACCTGTGAAACTCTTAGCAAAATGGTAGAAACATCCTTTACTGGATGTTTCTACCTGTGTGGTAGAAACATCCAGTAAAGGAAGCTTTTTGTTGTTTATTTGTTCTTCCAGAAGACACTATTTTCTGAGCCTATGCCCCAAAGTATCACCCCCTGACTGGAATTGCCACACAGCAAGATAAACTATTGAGATGCTGACCACAGATCAATACTCACCAACAAGGTGCAACATTTTGGCAGAAACACTGAAAGTAGGCCTTCCCTGGCTACCTCTACCTCTTGGTGAGAGTGTTCTCTACACAACCCAACTGGAAAATAGAGGAACATGTGTGCAGAATGCCACGTGTAACTGAGCAGAGTGTTGTTACAGGAATGAGGAGGGCTGTGGGAACAAATGACTCAAAGCCCATAAAAATAAACCAGACTTCACATGTAGCACTTAAATGCAACAAGGACTCAGGAGGCATCCTAGAGAATGACTCATGTTATTTTTATTTAGTGAGAGTCTTCTAAATCCTTTATTGGTTAATCCTCCTATTGGCTAGATAGCTCCTTCTTGTAGGATCATAAAGCCAGGTGCAATCCTAAATGGGTTATTTTGGGACCTTATTCTTTGCCTCCAAACACTTGTTAATCTAAACCTGAGTGCCCAAGGTACCCAAGGTGTATATTCAGGGTAACTTATTTCTATGCCTTCCAAAACCATGAGCTCATGGCAGGAGCTGGGGAAACAAGAAGAGGGTGCCATTGAAACTCAGAGGTGGGATGGTGGTAGGACCGTGTAATTAGCCATAAGCTCACTGAAGGACACTAGGGAACCCATGTGGCTGCTGCCAAAATCAGTTTCATCTCTGCCACATCTATTTAATGGTCTATGATGCAACCATTTACAAGTATCTATGGAGTCGTCATAATAGCATAGATAATGCTTATTTTACACTGCCCTGTATATTCAGTAAAGAGATAATAGCTACACTTGACTGAGCACAAACTTTCTGCTCCTAATTTTATATATAATATATATACCATGTATGTATATAATATATATATTAAATCTCATTAAACCAACACCCTACAAGGTATATCTTACTTTCCCAATCTGACAGGTGTAGAAACTGAGACGTAAAGAAGTTAGTCACTTATCCACGGTCACCCAGCTACCATGTGGTAGAACCAGGGTTTTTGTTTGTTTGTTTCTTAGAGTTGGAGTCTCACTCTGTCACCTAGACTGGAGTGCAGTGGCACACTCACAGCCATCCAAGCATCAACCTGCTGGGCTCTGGCAATCCTTCCACCTCAGCCTTCCAAGTAGCTGGAACTACAGGCACACACTACCACACCCGGCTAATTTTTGATTTATTGTAGAGACAAGTTCTCACCAAGTTGCCCAGGCTGGTCTCGAACCCACGAGCTCAGGCAATCCACTCCCCTTGGCCTCCCAAAGTGCTGGGATTACAGGCCTGAGCCACGAGCCCAGCCAGAACGAGGTTTTAAATCCTAGTTTATCTGACCCTAAAGCCTGCACTCTCATCCCTTCTACTATGCTGAACAGTCATCTAAATATTCAGACAAAATAGACCAATGTACTTGGTCTATCCAGATTCTGGAATTTTGGACATTTTTTAAAACTGTTTTGCATTTTTCTAGAAGGACCACACATTTCTTTCAGAATGAAGAACATTAACCCTATTTCTGTAAATTTCCTTCCCATGTGACATCCCATGTGACATAGGGAGCCTCAAATGGATTTACCAGTGGGCCCTGCTTCCTGCCTGGCATCTCTGCCTGAGATCTATGGCATCCCACCCCCACCCCCCACCCACTGTTTAGGGTTGCTCTGCTCACCACACGAGATGGGACTTGACTTCTTTTCTTTCCTCCGTGGCTGTTCCCTAACTACAGCTAAACTAGCAACTGGGGGAGGGACGAGATGTTAGTGAGGCCAGAAACTTCTGCTGCCCTGCAGCTCCTTAGAGACTTAGTTTCCTGTGGCTGCTGTAACAAAGTACCACAAATTACATGCCTTAAAACAACAGAAATATATTCTTTCACAGTTCTGGAAGCCAGAAGCCAAAAACCAAAGCATGGTCACAGTCACACTCCTTCCAGCAACGCTAGGCAAGAACCGGTTCCTTGCTTCTTCCAGTTTCTGGTTCCAGGCGTTGTTTGGCTTGTGGCTGCATCGCTCCAATCTCTGCCGTGGTGTTCACATGGCCTTCTTCTCTCTTATTTTTGTCTCCCCTTCTATATCTCATAAGCACACTTGTCATTTGATGACAAGTACCCATCCGGATAACCCAGAATATGCTCACCTCAAGGTCCTTGGTTACATTTGCAAATACCCTTTTTTTCCAAATAACATCACACTTGTAGGTTCCAGGGGTTTGGAGGTGAACATATCCTTTTAAGAGCCACCATTTAACCCCTACAGAAACCATCCTTCTTGCTAGCCCAGACCTCATAACAAAAGACAATGGGGGCAGATGTGCTTAAGCCTTTGGATGTCACTGGTCCCAAGTTTCAGCATCAGATATTGAGCCCCCCATATCAACTGAAGAAAGATCTGCTGCCAGACAGAAAAGTGTGAAATTGTAACCTCTTCTCTCTTCACCTCTTCCCTAACCAAGCACTGTCTCTTGCACAGCAGGCAATGATTGATTCTAAGATAAAGCAATGTCCCTTTAAGTCCCTGAGGCCCCAAATCTTGAAATTTCACTTTAATTGTATGGTAACCATTAGAGGCTTTGTCAAGGAAGGATGGCAGGAGTAATCACCCGAAAACAGATTTCTAGGTAATTTATGCTTAGTCAATCCAAACCTAATTCCTGAGTGACCTATACTGTGCCTAAGGAGCCTGAAATAATCATGTATTTACCCTTTACCCTGAAATTAGATGGTACTTACTATGCAATTACCCAGCCACTAAGTGACAATTACCATGTAATTAAATGGTCAGTGGTTACCATATTATTAAATAGTATTGACATGATATTCGTTCCGCAGAACCTTGTACTGTGGCCACAGAATTAAACTCCCCACTAAGAAATTACAGCCATTCCTGGGAAGATCTGCTCTTTGCTTGGACAGCTTTCTAGTTGGCAAAACTCCCAGTGCCATGTGTCTCAGAGGGAGCCAGGAAGTGGCCAACACTGGGCAAAGATATAACATGGCCTCCTGGGCACAGGCCTCTTGTCAGATCAGAGCAGCCCCTCTGCAGCCCAGCTCTAGTCCAGTGCTTAGATATCTGGACAAATTCCTCCAAACCTCTCCAAAACCATGGAGCACAGGAGTGACATGCATTGTGTTCTTTCTCTCTGGAACATGATACCTACCCAGGGGCACGGGATGCTAGGAGAGCTTGAAGCCTTAAGTGAAGTTCTGTTTCAGCCTGTGAGAAGCAGCCACAAAATCATCAATATAAGCATAGCCTTCCTCTTACCTTCTATAAGAAAAAGATCTTGATCTGCCTTGTTTATTGCCTTATCAGCATCATCCCTTGCACATTGTAGATATTCAATAAATATTAGCTGAATGTATTGAATTGATTGATTGATTGATTGACTAATATGCATCTGCTACCTTCCAGAAACTATGCATTGAAACCTTTTAAGGATGGCATGATGTTCCAGAGAGGCTGCTGAATCACTGGCCCAAGACCTTAATATAACTCGTGGGTGGTAGGTGCAAGACTGAACACAGGTTAGTCTGACTCCACAAGCTGGGTTCTTCCTATGACATCACAATCTCTTGACCATATAGAGCCTCAAACCAACCTGGAAAGCTAAGAAGGACTTTGAAAGGTGGCAGGCATAGAGAAGCCTTGCCGGATGTAGAGGCCCAGTAGGCATGTGACTGCAGCAGTGGGGGAGACTGAACAGGGGGGCCTGGCCATGGGCAGAAGGTGGCAGTGGCAGTGACAGCTGCCTTAGAGGAAAAGAGCTTTGCGTAGTCTTTCTCTTCCAGTTCCGATGCTGTAGTTGGATATTTAGAGGACATTATCATGGATAACAAGTTCTAGTTATCAGAGACATTTCATGGACAAGTACTACCAGGAGCTTGAAAACACAGAAAAGAATAAGCTCATCGACATATCTATTTTTAACAAATGAATTTCTTTGGTAGAAATGTATCTTGAAGAATAGCAGCTGGGCAAATTTCTGGATTCAACATGGTAGCCTTCAAGGCATGTTAGGACATCATGAAGATGAAGAGGCTGGTGCCATATTAGATTTTCTAGCTTTTAAAGAAATGTTTCTAGACAACAGAGCAGAAAAAGAAATCCAGGGATAGGACTTAAGTAGTCGTTTAGTGATGACTTTATTGTGCAAATCATCTTCAATGCCAGCTTCCCAGCACAATCTGCGGCACTAGGTCCCACCTCCAGGCAATGAGTGGGATTATTCTGGATGTCACCAGCCCAATAGGTTCGGAGAGGCTTCAGCTAATGATGACAGAAGAATACATCTTAGAAATACCTACTCCATCCTGTAACTCTTTAATCATTAATTACTGATCAAAAACAAATTACCTGACCCTCTGGATAAGTTTCTCCTGAAATACCTTCTTATATTCAGCAACCTTAGTACTCTTCCCCTCTCCAAGTAGATACCTCTCTCAGGTGCTTCTGAGTCATACTCCTCTGGAGCAAGCTCATGTCAAACATTCCACTTGGGGTACCTCTTCCCCTATCATGCATGGTAGTGTGTCAACTGTGTGGAATAACCCACCATCATAAGCCCTCTTTGTCCCAGTAGGCTTGGCATGAATCTTTTTGGGCATTCATAGTTCTTTAAAGTGGGTCAAAGTTTCAGTTCTTCAGTCTCAATGGGTTTCAGCCATTTGTGGGAGTATTTATGTAGGGTGTTATTTAAGCCACAAATCTTGAGATTTCTGAATCTCCTATGATCTTGGCTACAGAAGTCAACTAAGAGAGGAGGGAGGAAGGCGGGGAGGCATGTAACAATACAAAGTGTATGTTATCCTAAACCAGAGGAAGTGAGGACCAGTTGGAGGCCCAAACTTCACCTACACATGCGTTACTTATGTACCTAATCCTTACTTGTACCCCATATCTTTATAATAAAATAAAGTTTAAAAAAATCAACAGAAAGATACCCATTACCCTAAAGCTACATATGAAAATTAACTCTTAGCCTTATATTTGCTGTCCTGCATTACTACGTCTTCTTCTAATCCTGATATAGTCCTACTCTTTCTAGTAAGTCTTAGGCATCATTTTTGAAAAAATACTTTTAGAGATGAATACTGAAGCTAATCAAGTGGATATGATCTTGGAATTCCAATGACCAACGACTAAAAGATCAAAGTATTATAAGCTGTGTGCTTTATAATTGTTAGTTAATGAAAGCAAAAATGCCTTATACATTGTATTCTTGTTTTACTGGGCACAATGAATGTATGCTGTGTGCTGGAAGTAGACTAAAATGTATCCTGTTCTCATAACATAAGTGTGTGTTTGTACATGTTTGCTTAAAATTATTTCTGTATGAACCAGTTGGTTAGGTTTTCTGTGTGGGTATGTAGGAACTCTGTAACTTCCTCTTCGTGTCAAAATCTCTCCTATCTAGGTGGTATTCCACTGGCCTAGATCTAGTAAACAGCTTTACTGGTTGTTTGTCTGCTCTGGTTTAGTATAATGTGTAGTAGAATATTACTTACCAAAAAGCATGTATATCACACTTCTAGGAAGAGGAAAAAACATAGCAGTTCAATTCCCAATGTGATTCTTGGATTTTTTTTTAGGTAACAGTAAGAATTTGTACTGACTTTTTGCTTGGTTTGAAAGGATAAGCTACAAACAATGTGTTTTTCTGCACTGATGTGTTGTTTATTAAATATTTTTAAATACATAGCAATAAGTAGTCTAGTGACTATCAAATACAGTATAATTTGAGGCATTTTGCAGGAACAAAAAAAAGGACTTTAGAAAACTAATGGCTTCCCCAGGGTGAATAGCTTTTGAGTTTAAGATTTATTTATGTAAAGGAACCACAATAATTTATGTAAACTGTTGTTGACATTTATTACATGAAGAAAGTGAGGCTTGGCAAGATTAAGAGACTAGTCCAAAGCCACACTGCTGGTAAGTTGCTGAGGTTTGAACTTGAACTCAGAAATCATTTGTCTATCTGTTACAACTGGAGAAAGACACTGCCTGCATCAGGCCCTCACATTTTCACCATTTAAATGTTATATCTGTGGGTCAGCATTGTTTTCCAGAAGTTGCTGCTAAAATGTAACATCTCACTAGTATTCTCTAATACCCCCCATCAAATTACCTAATCTTTTAAAGACAGATTCGGAGAAAAAAAAAAATGAGACCAGACAGAATGGAGTTTGGGTTGAATAGAGGAAAATATGTCTCATCCTGGAGTCAATTCTGATCAATTGGTAGTAGCTGCCTTATGAGGTTGCATCAGGGCTCAGCAGTATAAAGTATCATGATAGGCTAGTGATGTCTGCCATGGACACCACTACAGGAGCACATAAGCCAGGTATTTATCACCTCTGATATAGATTGTGGGACTCCACAAAATAAGATCAAATTTGGAATTTGCTAGAGCTGGAAAGAAGATAATGAATAATGCCAGAAAACCAACTAATAAAGTAAGCAGTGAAAGGATATTCTTATCCTCAAATGCAAATACTTGAAGAAGAAAGTAGAAAATAGTGTCTAAGTAAAATGAAAACTACGAATCAGGGAAATTTGCTGCTAGTCTCAGCTCTGTGGTTAATTGGCTTCAAGTTGTTAATTGACACCATCATGTCCCCTCTCTGGCTTTCAGTTTTCCCTTCTGTAAAATGAAGGTATTTGAGTAGCAAGTCCCCAAACCACTTCCATATCCAGAATTCCATAAGTTTGGGGTGCTTGATTCTGAACTGAGTGAAGAGAAAAGAAAATGATAGGCAGGAGAGAAGTGGGTAGAAGCTGGTCACACTCTTTCTTTATTATTATTCTCTATTGGAGGTGTATATGAGATGCAGAAGTGAAAATCAATATTTTCATTTTGGCCATGTTGAATCTTAGACATGAATTTAACATCCCAAAAGAAATGTCAAGTAGAGAATTGAGTATTTAAGTCTAAAGCTCAAGAGAGAAGCCTGGGCAGACAAAATAAACTTGAGAGTCATCAATAAACAAACGGGCCTGGAAAAGATCTCCTGGAGAAAGAATGTAACTAAAGAAGCGAAGAGGTCCAAGGTGTGTTCCAACGTTTAGAATTTAGGTAGAAAGGCAGGTCCAACAAAGACTAAGAAGGACTGTCCAGTGAGGCAAAAACTATGCAGCTGTCACAGAAGCATAGGGAAGAAAGGGTCCTAAGGAAAGAGTTGTTAGCTGGGTCCAATGCTGAGAAATGGAGTTGCATGGGGATGGAGAATTAGCCTTGGCAAGTTATTCCATTGGTGACCTTGATAAAAATTGTTCAAGGGAGTGATGGGGGCAAAACTTGATTGGAATGAGAAGAGAAGACATTGGGAGATGAGGAGGTGGAGACAGAAAGAATAGAAAAAACGTCTGGGCTTGGGGGTGGGGGTCACATGACCGACAATTCATTGTTGGTTTGTAATATTTTTGTAACAGTGTATGTGGAGGTTCTGTCATAATGCTTAATATAGTGGGTGCTCAGATGTACAAGTTTCTGTTTCTTTAATCCACCTGCCATTTTCCACAGAGATGCCTTCCTGACAACTTGTCAGAGTTACCTGTCAGATTCTAGCATGAAAGGTCTTTTGTCTTGACCTTGGCCCTGGGGAAGTCTGATAGAGCTGTAAGGCTTGCCTATTCATCCTTTCACCTCCCAGGGTCCTATTGAATAAATGTCTCATCAGGCAGGCCACTCTTAAGGCCAGAATGATGCCTAATTCAAAGAGAGGAAATTGATCATGTGCAAATGACTTCTAAAGGAATCTTGCCAGGGAAGGTATGTGAGAGGTCCATAAATTATACAGTGAAGGCTGTCATCCTTACCCACAAATTCTACTGACCCTCCAACTGGAACTTTATAGTCAATATCCCAGTGCTAACAAACAAGTGTGATTATTGGTCATTTATTCATCTTGCCTTCCTGCAGCAGAGACACTAGACTATCCATGATAACTGGTGATCTCACACTGGCCAATCCAATCCATCCATTAATTTGTTCAATGCATATTTTTTTTAGTACCCTTTGCAGAGCACCATGCTCCATGCTGTAGGATGTGCAATTAAGTATATGACATTGATACAAAATTCATAAACAAGTATTTACTGAGTATCTACTATATGTCAGGACTGTAGGCTCTAAGGTTCCATAGTAAAAAAGACAAGACAAGCTTCCAGTCCTTGTGCAACTTATATTCCAGCAGCTCTGGGTCCTAGGCTCAGCAGTCTTACAAATCATGTCAGGGAAACAGTAACAACTAGGGTGAAGAATAAAGTCCTTGTAGACCAGAGCAAATAGTTCAATGTCTATCATTAGGTTTAAGTGCTAAAGACATTAGGACCTATCCAAGGCACATACCCAGGTCTACAGTTTTCCTGAGAAAGTTGGCACTGAAACAGAGCAATAGAGGATAGAAAGTTTTGGTCAAGGAGGACAAGTGGAAAAGACTTTCCAGGAAGGAAGATTAAAAGGAGCAAAAATATCAAGGTGGAGATTAATAAGGATGCCCAAGATACGTGAAAGAAAAGGACTTGAATAACAATTATGGAGGACCTTCAAACCAGCCTAGGGAGTTTGGACTTTGTTTGTGGGGAAACATGAGGGGACTCTAAGCCTTTGTGAAGCAAGGAAAGGTCATGGGAAAGCATGGAAGGAATGTGGAGAAAGCAGCACATGAGAAAAATCTCGAGTTACCATGTGCAGGAAAGATAAGAGAAGATGAAAGCAAAGGGCGCTTGTGTTCTGAGCCCCAACTCTATGCCAGATGACTTATATGCAGGATCTTGTTTTTTTCATCTTCTTCTTATAGAATTATTTAAATGCGTCTTTGTTTGGAATCAATCACAAATTTACAAAAATGTGCAAGTACAGTTTTTTCCTGAACCATTTGAGAATGAGTTGCTGATTGAAATCCCCACACCTCCAAATTCTCTTTTGTTGAATTTCCTTTACAGAGGACATTCTCTCACATAGCCATAATACAGTTGTCAAAATCAGGAACTTAACACGGATCATTACCACCATTTGGTCTTAAGACCAAATTCAATTTTCATCAGTTGTTTCAACAATATCCTTTAGAGTAAAATGGTCCAGTTCAGAATCACGAATTGTGTTTAGTTATTGTGTCTCTTTAGACTCCTTCACTACTCAGGTAACAGTTTTTCAGTTTTTAAGGAACCTCACTATGTAGGTCCTGTTTGTTTGTTTGTTTTTTGAGTTGGAGTCTCACTCTGTCACCCAGACTGGAGTGCAGTGACCGCTTCTGGCCACCACAGCCTCAACCTGCTGGGCTCCGGCGATCCTTCCGCCTCAGCCTTCCAAGTAGCTGGAATTACAGGCATGCGCTACCACGCCCGGCTCATTTTTTGATTTATTGTAGAGATGAGGTTTCACCTGCCCAGGCGGGTCTCGAACCCACGGGCTCAGGCAATCCACTCACCTCAGCCTCCCAAGGCATGGGATTACAGGCTGAGCCACCGAGCCCGGCTGTAGGTGCGGTTATTATCCCATAACAACCTTGCTATGTAGGTGCTGTTATTATCCCACTGTGCAGAAGAAGAAATGAAGGCTCCGAGAGGCTAAGTAATGATCCCAAGGTGTCCTGGTGGCAGAGCTCCAAAGCACATGTGTTTCCAAAGTGGATATGAAGAAGTGAACAGTTAAGGTTTATTCCAGCGATAGCAGAATGAAATGGATAAGGAACCAGTCGGAGGTCAAGGCAATAAAAACAGAGCGGAAAGTGGGTGTGAGAGACCACACCAAAGAAAAGCCAACCAGTGATTTTTTTGATTGACTCATTGATAGCCAAGGTTAAAAGATGACTGAAGTTCAGCATGGGTGACTGTCAAGGATTGGGTGAGTGGAAAGGATAGGAAGTAAGCTCTTGTCTAGATTTCTACTAGATGTGAGATTTCAATGAACTATTGAAATGGAACCCTCCCACAGAGACTGGATCACTGTAGGAAAATTTTCATCTTGGAGGTAAAAACTCCATGTTGAAAGTGGAGGACATCCCCAATACTATAAGGCCATCCTTTTTCTTTATTTTTTAATTTATTTTTTGTCTTTTAAAGATGTGGAGTACAATTCAGGATTAGGTACATAAGTTGTCATTGTACAGGTGAAGTTTGGGCCTTCCATTGGTCCTCACTTTGCTTGGCTTGGTATCAAGTACGCTTATTGATGTTATGTGTCTCCCCTACCTCCCCCTGCCGGCAGTGTCCCACTACTGCCAATCCCTTTCTTGGATTCTGATAAATGTTCAGGATCCACTTATAAGTGAGAACATGTGGTACTCAGTTCTTTGTTTCTGCGATAAATCACTGAGTATGTTGGACTCTACATCCATCCAAGTGGCTGCAAAGTCCATACTTTTATCCTCCTTTACAGCTGCATAATATTCTGTCATATATATGTACCACATATTTTTCTCCATTCTGCTTTAGATGGGCAGCATGGTTGGTTTCATGTTTTTGCTATTGTGAATAGTGCTGCAATAAACATGCATATGCAGGTATCTTTTTGTAAAATAATTTGAGTTCCTCTGGGTATATTTCCAGAAGGGGGATTGCTGGGTTGTATGGAAGGTACTTTCTGCAGGTGAACCTTTTTGAAAATGTCTTCTACAGGTAACTACTTTTTTTTTTTTTTTTTTGAGTTGGAGTCTCACTCTGTTGCCCAGACTGGAGTGCAGTGGCCGCTCCCGGCCACTGCAGCCTCGACCTGCTGAGCTCCAGCAATCCTTCCGCCTCAGCCTTCCGAGTAGCTGGAATTACAGACATGCACTACCATGCTGGGCTGATTTTTTTATTTATTGTAGAGATGAGGTCTCGCCAAGTTGCCCAGATGGGTCTCGAACTCGCGGGCTCAGGCAATCCACTCACAGCCTCCCAAGGCACGGGGTTACAGGCTAAGCCACCGAGCCCGGCAGTAACTTCTTTTAAAAATGTAATTGCTGTTTGGAGGGTAAGTCATTAAATCCATGTAAACTTATTTTAAATTAGTATAAATCATTAGTTTCCTACATAATAGGAAGAACTCAAAAAATCATGAGTGTCCTAGTCACTGGGGATATTATGGAGAGCGGGCCCTGAAACCCAGAGAAAGGAGTTGTTCAGGGAAGAAAGAGGCACCAGGTAGATACCAAACTTCCCAGACTAGGCTAAGCCAGAGAAACAAGCAACACTAATGGAGCATCTTGGCATAATGTTCCAGGGTCTGCCTTAAATCTTCCATCTGGTCAATCCTCATGAGATCAACGGCACTGCACACATTTTAGGGATGATGAAAATAAGGCTCAAAGTCGTTACATCGTCTGCAAGATCACCTTTGGGACATGATTGTGATGGAGCTAGGATTCAAACCTAGGGCTCCTCAATCCCAAAGCCCAGGCTTACTCCCACACCCCTGCCTCCAGAACCCCTGGAGATTCAGCACTGTTGGGTTAAATTGGGCTAATGGCTGAATTTGGCCAGAAGAGGCCAAAGGAGTTCAACTATGACTTGTGGTTCTTCTTCTAAATTTGCCTGGTGTGGCCAGGACATTGACAGAGCAGAGGGGTGGGTCACAGACAGCCTGCTAGTCTCAGGCCATTGCTCTTTTTGCCCTCCAGGAACTTTGTGAATTGACCTGGAGCAAATGGAAGAAACTGCCCACTTCCTGGTTCTTTCCATACACATGCCAAATGACTGTGATGGTGTCACACATCACATAGGAGCTGAGAGAAATGAAAACATGCAGCCAGAAGTAGTAGAACCCAAGGTCAAATCACATCAGTCATATGGGTTTACTTCTTCATGAAGCCTGCTGAGCCTAAATCCAAGAATGTGTTGAATCAAGAGACACCTTGTCACTGCAGTGAAAGCTTGCTTGATCTCTGTGAGCCTCTATTTCCTCCTCTGTAAAATGGGAATAATAATAGCTATTTCCCAAGACTGTTGTTCAGATTAAATGAGACAAGACATGCTGAGAGTCAGCTGCAGCTCCTGGAAAATGGTGAAACTAAATATTGTTCCTCTTTTTAATTGTTGTCTCTACTGTGTATCAAGCACTGTGCTCAGCGTGGTAAGGAATGGAAAAAGTCGGAAAGATTTTGAGATGCTGAAAGAAAAAGGGCCTGAAGTCATCAAGCATCTAGGATGAGGCCCCAATGAGTTGTAACAGAGATGAGAACCAGCATTAGGCTCTTACCTTTCAGTCTTGGGCCAACACTTCAGCCGCAAAACTTGCCCTCCTTCCCAAACTGACCAGCCAGAGGCACCATTTCTAGGGTCCCTTCCTGCAGCTTCCCTGGATGCAGAGATCTCTGTAATATCCTCAGATTTCCTGAGACCACGGATAGCTCCTATGCCTTTTTTGTTGCCATGTTCTAGGCAGTGAGAGCAAGACAAATTTGATCCTCTCCATCATTTCTAGACTTCACAATTAAGCCCCAGACAGTCTGAAATAAACACGGCATGATGTATAGGAGATACCCCAGCAGTTTCAATTGTCTTCCTAGTTGCAGAATTCTGGCACTGCACTGACTTCTATTCTCTTACCTAGAGGCTGGGCATACACTGGAGTTCATCTTTTCTGCAGATGGTGACGGCTGAGCAGCTCCTCCATATGAACCTAGCTGAGGACCAGTGACCTCAGTCACCCCCTCTGAAGCCATCAGTCAGCTGGACATCTCCTTCTGGGATGGGGCAGAACTTGCCCTGTGAGTGCTGGTGTAAAGATAGTTCCCTCTGGGCAAACTGCGCCAACTGACTTTCCATTACCACCTGCTCTTCACACGCTACTTGGTTTCACTACTTGGAGCTGCTCAGTCACTAGGGGCTCAGTATTCAAGGGCTCTGGGAAGCAGGGCCAACTTATATGTTGATGGTTTTCTTCCTGCCATCTCAGCACTGCAGACACCGGCTCTAAGGAACCCCTCCTTTCCGAGTGCTATGAATATGCAGTTGGACCTGATCCAGGTTTTGCCAAAACTTTGGTGTGTTTCATTTGGAACATCTCAGCTCCCACTGGGCCTGAGATACATAAGCCCAAAGCTTTTTCCTAAAAGTTGTAAGAAAATATGCTTTTTGGGTGCTTCTCCGATGCCTTTTACCAGGGCAAATAGGACTTGAAAAGAGAAAAAAGCAATTAATACAAAAAGATCCATTTTCTTGCAGGTTGTCTCTGAACTTGACAAAGGCTCCCAGATCTGACCTTTGGCTTCTCTCAACACCACATCCCAGGGCCCAGGACAAATGCCCAGATCTGGATAGCATTTAATCTTACTTCTTTTGTTAGCACATTAGTGCAGGGTGTCTCCACTACTTACTTTCCCAGAGCCTAAAAGCCACAGCCTACAAGCCACATTTGGTCTGCAGATTGCATTTATTGGGTCAACGCACGATGACTTGAGCATTTTAATTTTGTCAATATTTTTTAAACCTGGAGAGTTCACCTAAAAATGTGAAGATTTTTGGCTTTCCTTGAAGAAAGAAATCAGATATAAAAACTCCGAGGCCACGTTTCCACATGGCAGAATTGACTGGAGCTAAACTGTCGCTGCTCTCTTTATAGAGGGCATTTGTCTCCAGTTCACCACTGTCCCTGGCTCTCATCCATTGATTGATCAAAGTTACTGAGTGCCTATAAGAGGCCAGACCATTCTAGGCCCTGTTGATACCATGATGAACAAGGGAGAGGAGTCCCCTGCTGTCTAAGAAGGTACCTGCTATTGTCCTCATTGTTTCTAACACTGAGGTAGGTGGCAGTTGACATTCATAATCATACGTGTGCCTTAATTTTCCTTTCAGTCGAGTGAAGAAGGCAGCATTGTTTACATCACTCTTGATTGTTACCAATGGGCCCCTGTAGATATTTGAATTGTAACACCAACTCTAACCTCTTCATTTTCTGTCCAACCCACTAGAGTGAAAATGATGGAAGGGTAAAAATGAGACATGCATTTTTTCCGTTTTGGTGTTTGTGTCAGCATATGCCACAAAGTATAGTCTTAGTCAATAGAAATACAGATGCAGAAACATGTACACAAAGAGTTGGCAAAATCAGAATAATTAAAAGGATGACTTGAAGTGTGTATAGGGGATCTTGGTTCAGCTAGAGAAAAGTGACCCCAGGTTGACTTGAACTGAAGTTACCTTGACACCTTTCCATATGTGACCAAATATTCCTACTGAAACTGTTTCTGCTTTGATGCTTGTCTCAATTACCAGTCTTCCATTGACATGCCACCTTGGATTATGGCTGCAAGACTTGGGTCTGGAAAACAGGATATGCAGAGCCACCTGTTGCTGAGCAACATCAGCAGGAGATGTGGAGTAAGAGATTTTGAACCAGACAAACCCATAATGCACACCAGGTAATCCCAAGCAGTCAGGACAATAGATCATTGTATCTCTTCTACCAATAGTTTAACTGGTTGAGATCTGTCTAACAGGACATAAGCCTAATCATCCTAGATGACAAATTGTTCAAGGTAATGACCAAGAGGTAATAACTCAGAGCAGAGGAGCAAACACTTTGCATGAGGCAGGCCCCTGTAACCTCGGCTACAACAAAATCCAGGAGCAGGAACTTTCAGGAGCTGAAATTAGCATGTCAGCTCTGCAAAACTGACAAGATGGAGAGCAGCAGGCACTGCCTCGCCTCATTCATCCTGTCCATGGAGGGCAGTGATGCTCTTCAGGGCACTAGAGGCTCCCAAATGTTCTAGACAGAAGGACTGCACTCTGCTCCAGATGGACCTGGTTGGCTTCTTTGATAAGTCTTTTAGCGCCAGGTTAGGGAACTCTGTCTGAAAGAATGGCAAGAAAGATCCAAAACCCACACCACGGCCATTTGTAAAGCCATCCAGTCACCTGTGTGAGTCACAGCTGCCCCTCTTCATTCCATCCTACTGCTTACACTAGAAGGGGGGGCAAAGGGGATAAAGAAAACAACAGTAGCTGAATACTTGCTGTGTGCTAAACCCTTTGAGTGTGTTTCCTCATTAGCCCTCTCCTAAGCCAATGAAGAAAATGCTTTTTTTTCCCTCTCCATTTATACAGATGAAAATTGAGACTTGGAGGAGTTCAGTAACTCACCCCAAGTCATGCAGCCAGTAACGGGGAGGGATTTGAATTCAGGTTGATAGAATTCCAGAGGTTAAGTTCTTTACCATCTGGCTAGCCTCAGACGTGACAACAACTAAACTCTGAATAGCTCCAGCAAATATTTTGGTGGGTGGTGTTTACAAACGTTAGCCAAAATTAGGTTTAAAGCATCTCTGAGAATTCACACTTTCTTGGGATCCCTGCCCTTCCCTCTAACCCCCATCACAACAAATGCAGAGGGGATAAAAATCTGCTTAGAGCTTTCCAAGAAAATCCAAAAGCTGCCTTCTCCTGGGCCCTTCTAATGCTACCTAATCCCAGGAGATAATCAGAGCACCAGAGGATAAAATATTGAATTCCAAGGGGGAAGTGCCAAGCACCCGGAGCAAAGGAAGTCTGGAAGTCTCTTGGAGCTGGAGGCAATTAACCAAAGCCAGCCAAATCAGCAAGTTCAGGACACCGACAGAGACTGCTTTACGGGACCCTAGCCCTATACACTCCCACTATAAGAGCCAGTTCCATGGGTTAAAATACCAGCTGACTACTGGGGAAACTGTGCTCCAGACCCACACATCCAAAGTGCAGCACTCCACCAGTATCTCAAATGTAAAGTTTCCTGAACAGAATTCTTAAATTCCCCCACGCAAACCTGTCCCTGCTCTTCTAGTCTTCCCCATCAGTAAACAGCACTACTGTTCACCTAGGTACTAAAGCTACAGTCCTAGGACTCAAGCTTTTCATTTTAACTCCTTATTATGAAAAAGATGAAAGATAGATAAAAGTAGACAGAATAGCACAATGAACCTCCATGTATCATAACCAGACTTCAACAGTTGTCAACTCCTGGTCATTCTTATTTCATTCTTAGACTCTCCTTCCCTTCCTTCCTCCTGGATTATTTTGAAGCAAATCCTATATCTCAAAGTCTGATCTGTGGACCTCTAGGGGTCCCACAAGACCCTTTCAGAAAAACTTCCAGGTCAAATATATTTTCATTTAATACTAAGACATTATTTGCCTTTTGCTCTGTATTGACACTTACACTAAGGATGCAAAAGCAATGATGAAAGTTGGTAACTTTGCTCTCATCAAGGCAGTCTGGCAACATTGTAGTCATCACTAGTACTCAGTTGTACTAAAATAAATACCCATCAGGGTGCAGCAGCTCTTGGCTGTAATCCCAGTATTTTGGGAGGTTAAGGTGGGAGAATCACTTGAGGCCAGGAGTTCAAGACCAGCCTAGGCAACAGAGAGAGGCCCATCTCTACAAATAAAAAAAAAATTAAACTTAGCTGGGCATAGTGGTAAGCACCTGTAGTCCCAACTACTCAGGAGGCTGAGGCAGAGGGACCACTTTAGCCCAAGAGTTTGAGGCTGTAGTGAGCTTTAATAACACCACCCGTACTCCAGCCTGGGTGAAAAAGTGAGACTCTGGCTAAATAAATAAAATACAATTGCACTTAAGATGCCCTTGATACAGCAGTAATAATTATTAGTTTCATTAAATCTTAGTGTTGTGTGCAACAAAACAAAAGTAGGCATAAAGTGCTTTACACTGCACAGCAAAATGTAATAGTTGCCTCCAGGAAAAGCACTCATAAATGTTTGAGTGACAAACTAAACTAGCTGCTTTTTTCGTGAAACACTATTTTTACTTAAAAGTTTGACTAACAAACTCTGGTTATTAACACTCAGGTATTTGGCATACATTTTTCCCAAAAATGAATAAAGTAAGCCTGTCATTTCAAGAAAAACAGCTGACAGCATTTATTGCCAATGTTATTATTTAAACTTTAAAGTAAAAATTACAATTTGAGAAAATTGTATCTGCCACCATGAGTTTGACAACTTCCCAATACTTAAAAACTTTTCCAGTGGTATCAGTAGTGATGCTAACGAATGTATTTTTATATTGTATAATGAAATATGTCAGTATTTGGAAGATATGAATATTCAATAAACTAATATTTACAAATGACCAATAAATGATAATAAAATCATGGTCCAGACGTGGTGGCTCATGGCTGTAATCCCAGCACTTTGGTAAGCTGAGACAGGAGAACCTCTCAAAGCAAGAAGTTAGAGACCAACCTGGAACATAACAATACCCAATCTACAAAAAAAATTGTTTTAATTAGCTGGGCATAGTGGTATGTGCCTGTAGCCCCACCTACTCAGAAGACTGACGTGGAAGGACATCTTGAGACCAGGAATTACAGGCTACAGTGAGCTATTATCACACCACTACACTCCAGCCTGAGTGACAGAGAGAAACCCTGTCTCAAAAAAATAAAAAATGCATGGGTAAAAGATGTATTTGAAACATAAGATAGACCAATGGATGATAATGTAACAGAATACAAAAGTTTATTGATATGATTACAGATAGAGACTACCACTTCTCAAGTTTTGATGTAAAGCCAAATAAAAATAACCACAGTTATGCAATAAAGTCTGTTAAAGTCTGCCTTTACCAACTATGTATTTGTGTGAAATCAATTTTTTTATACACTCCAATCAAAACAATGCATTGCAGTAGATTAAATCCAGAAACAGATATGGAAATCCAGCTGTCTTTTTTTAAGCCAGAATAGCAAAGAGATTTGTAAAAAATGCAACACAATAGCACTCTTCTCACCAATTTCATTGAAAATATAATTTTCTTTAAAGCATGTCATTTGTTATAAATAAATATTATAAACAAATATTACAGAATATTTATTTTTTTCCATTTTAATTTCTATTAAAACAGTTCCAATAACTATAGCTCACATTTTAAAATGTCTTTTGTGGTCTTCAATAATTTTTAAGTATATAGATATCTTGAGATCAAAACATTTGAGAGCTACTGATTTATACCGTCAATATTTCAGTTTGTATCTCTTAAAGATAAGGAGTCTTGTTTTTAACATAATCACAGTCTCACTGTTAAAAGTAACAGCTGGCAGCAAAGCTGTTGAGCAGAATTTAGAATTGAAACAGAATCCACATCTTGCAAAATGTACTCTGACTCACAAACAGAGAATCTGTGCTAGACTAAGCCATGAAGCACATCATAGACTATCTAAAATGAAAATACTTTTTATACCAGTTCATTCAAACCCATATGTTCCAAATAAACCAGACAAATTGACCTTACAGACAAATTACCAGATCTGTATACAGATTCATGAGTTCTAAAGATAAGACCACTCACCATTACAGCAGCTTCCATGATAACAAAATTTTAGTCAATTTCTGCTAAAACTATTTATGTCAAACTCTAACCCCTAAAACCTTGTACGTACCCACTCCTTAATTCTTCTCTTTTAAGACACCCCATGGTTCCCCATGATGTGTAGGCTTCCATGCTATAGCAAATAATAAACCTAACTTCTTTCTTCTTTACTACAGCTGTGTTCTGATATGAGCTATACCTGATGGGACTCAACAATCCTAAATTCAAGCCACCATCTTCTTCTGCCCAAACCACTGCAACAGCCTCCTGCCAATTCTCCCTCTTCTGCTTTTTATTGCTGCATGAAAAATTATCCCAGCAGTTAGCAGCATAGAACACCATTACAGTCTGTTCACAATTCTGTACATCAGGAATTTGGAAGGGGCACCTGTGTCCACTCCTGATGTTAGTGGTTGACGTAGTTTGGATGTTGGTCCCCTTCAAATCTCAGGTTGAAATGTGATTCCCAGTGTTGGAGGTGGAGCCTAGTGGGAGGTGTCTGGGTCATGGAGGCAGAGTCCTCATAACGGGTTTGGTGCCCTTCTTGCTGTAATAAGTGAGTTCTTGCTCTATTAGTTCACACGAGAGCTGTTTGTTTGATAGAGCCTGGCACCTCTCTTCTCTCTCTTGCTTCCACTGTCACCATGTGACATGCCAACTCCCTTGCCTTCCACCATGAGTCAAAGTTTCCTGAAGCCTCACCAGAAGCCAAGCAGATGCCAGCTCCATGAAGAACCTTGAGTCAAATAAACCTCTTTTTTAAATAAACTACCCAGCCACAGCTATTTCTTTATAGCAATGCAAAAGGGACTAATACAGGATCCTCAGCTGAGAAGACTCAAAGGTTGAGGGTATTGATGGCTTGGTGTCATCTAAAAAATTGTGCACTCACATGTCTGCCACCTGGGCTGGCAGAATGCAAAGTCTGGGGCTGCCAACTGGAGGCCCTACATGGGACCCCTCCATGTGGCCTGGGGTCCTCACAGCATAACAGCCTGAGGGAGAAGGGAGGGTTAGACTACTTTCACAATATCCCAGGGCTCTGAGCACAGGTCCCACTAAGGTGGCAGAAACTGCCATTGCCTTTTATGACCTCATCTTGGGAGTCACTTCCATGGCATTCTATTATTTACAAACAAGTCAAAAGGCTGCCTAAGTCCAAGGGGTGGCCAATTGAACTTTATCTCTTGATATAATCCTTGAGGACTCAAGAAGAGTATGTAGGATGGAAGATATTCTTTGTGGCTATCTTTGGAAAACACAATCTGTCCCAGTCCCTTTTAATTTTGTTTCTCTGTTGTCCACCTTATGGTCAGTGGAAAAATTAATATTTCTAAAATTAACCAAGTCATGTCAACCCTTGCTGGAAATGCTTCCAAGTCTTCTCATCACACTTAAAGAGAATGCAGGCCTTTTACTGCAGCCCAGAGAGCTCTGTATATTCTCGTTCCTTCCTATATATCTGCCACTCTCCTGCCACCCCTCCCTTCCACTAGCAGCAGTGTTTCTCCCTGGTTCTTCAGAAGCCCATCTCCCTCAAGGGTCAGCTTCCAGGGAAACTCCTCAGAGAGGTCCTCCCTAATGATGCCCTGAAAAGTAGCCCCAGAACCCAGAATTAAATTAGGTGATTGACTGATGGGTTGAGGGCAATATAAACAGCAGAGACATAGCTGCTGCAGAACTCAAAATTCTCTAAGCAGCATTCAAAATTTGTTCTGTAAAACATTACTTTAGCCAGATGTTCAATAGACACTATTTAAAATATAAACCCATAGCAAATATCCTTCTAAAAACTTGAGTAAAGCAAAGTTGCAGAGTTTTGTTTATAGCATGGTCACTCCTAGTCTAATATCTTATGCTAATTGCATGCTAGTTCTCCATCAGAAAGATGCAGCCACAGAATCCTTTTTCAAGTATCACCTGGATCTACTTTACAAAACTCTTCTCCACACAGTTATGTTTTACCTGCATCGCTGACCCATGTCCTCTGTGGTAAATTACAAATAATGAGAAATCTGTGGAAGGCCCAGCTCTCCTAGGAATGGCCCAATTGGTTGGAATTGAGGTCACACCTCTTACTAATGCTCCTGATTGGCTGTCAGTAACACCCCACTCATTGTATCAGTGTCCAGCAGATATATGAGCCTCTCATCTAGATATATGAATTATAATCTTTAGAGGAGTGAGTCATTGAGACCAGGGACTGCTGAGGACTGCCTTTTTTTATTGGGCCAAGAACCTCAGAGGCTGGCTCCAGGCCTGCTCCCATATAAGAGAAGCATGTCTACAGCTTCCCAGAAGCAGTTTGGCTGGCCCTAGTGCTAGGGGAATGGGTTCACCAAGGGGCTACAACCTGGAGAGCTCAAAGGAGGTGATTTGTTTTTGATATGCCTAACATTCAGTTCCCAGAATATATTTCTGAGACTAACAGTGGGGGGAGGTGCATTTTTAGAAACCGCTCATCTCAGATAATGCTTGCTGGAAATTCTGTAGGGGTTGATTTTATCAGAAAAGCAAAAATATTGTTATAGCTTAACCAGAGTTGACCGTCTCCCCCATGCACCTACTGTATAATTGCCAAAGAAACTTAAGTCTAATTTTTTAAAAATTGTCAGTCCTAAGGGTGAAATCAGCATATCTTTATAGTAGCAATGACAACTAATACAATGAACCTATGCTGTGTGCCAGGTACTGCAGTAAGTACGTTGTGGAAAATTTCTCATCATAGTCATCCCATGAGATAGGTACTATATACTGTCCCTATTTTATAGATGAGGAAACCAAGGCACCAAGAGGTTACTGACTTGTTCCATACCTCACAACTAATAAGCAAAAGAGCAAGAGTTTGAATCCAGGTATAGCTGATCCCAAAATCCATGCTTTCAACCACTTCATGGATTTTCACTATTATAATAACTCAGAAAAACTGTTGGCCAGTCCTACGTGCCTGGGGACCCAGGCTCTAGGAGAATGCTTCTTAACCATCTCTGTGCACATGAATCACTGGGGGATTTTATTAAAATGAAGATTCTGATTCAGGGGTAGGGCTTGAGATTCCATATTTCTAACAAGATCCCAGATGATGCTGGATGCCAGCTCACCCACCACACTTTGAGACTCCAAGGCAGCAGTTACCCAATTTTGCTGAACATCACAATCGCTCAAGGAGCTTTTAAAAATCCTGATGCCCAGGCCTTAACTCACACTAAGTAAATCAAAATCTCTGGAGGTGAATCCCAAGCACCAATATTTTTTAAGCTCTCGGGTGATTCCAATGTGCAGCTCTGGCTGCAAGCCCTGCTCTGAGAGTTGTGAGATGCACTGAAGATAATTAGAAGGAGACAGTCAGATCTCCATGTGCTGATGAGATGGGTGAATTCCATAATTATTCCATTCTTGTTGGAAGTTTCAGAAGATTATTTTCTATTCCAACAACCCATGGCAGCCTCTAAACTAATGATGATACAGCCTCCTTGCAAAATAACCATTTAGCATAATCCCAGATATTAAATGAGGTAGGTTGTCCCCGTCTCCTACTCCTTCCATCCCTCACTCGTGCACCCACACTCTGTTCATCACTCCTATCTCCCTAAATCCTACCATGTTTTAACTTGAACTTGGAGAAGGCCATCCCCATTCTGGTCTACTACCCCAACCGCAAAGGCTCAGAACATCAAGCTGCTTTCCCTAACACCCACCCCACTCATTGGAATGAAAGTGTGAACATAAACACCCTGGTGTTATTGAAGCAATGAAGGCTGCACCAGCTGTCTGTTTCCCTTGACTCAACCCAAAATACTCACAACTGACAAATGAAAGAAAAGGAAGAGAGGGGAAGTGTGTCGACTTGAAGGCTTAACAAAAAAAGAGTTAGGGCAAAGAAAGGATGCTGAAACAGTCTTATGATATGGATTTGGACTGAGTTTCCCAGAAGCCCACTCCTTCCACCTATGTTTCCTTCCACTGACAGTGAGGTCCCCATGCACAACCATTAGAGGAATTTTCTCTTGCCTTTCTCCCTCACCGCCCCTTCCCCAGTTGCTTTTCTCTGAATGCTGCTTTTCCTCTGGGAATGTAAGGAAAATAAAGAAATATTTTTTTATCTCCAAGGCTTAAATAGATGTTCCTCTCTATAAAAGCCTAAAGGTCAGGGGAGAAAAGGTGAAATATATACAGTTTTAGGGAGAAAAGGACTTGAGAGGCAACAGTCTCTTCAAATAGGGAAAAATTATGACAACTTTTGTTTGGAAATGCCCAAAATACCTCTCATCAACAGAAATAATGCTACCAGAGGAATAAAGCACAAAGGAGGCAAATAAATGCATTTCAGAACATCAGCTTCATAAACAAACCAAACCATTTTAAGGATGAGACATAAATAATCTTCTCTGAAAAACTGAGTTGAGTCCACCAGGCTCTGCAGCAAAGTCCTCCCCACACCCCAAGAAGGAGGCCTCCCTACTTGGTCAAGTGGCATGTCTCATCACCCTGGAGGTGACTAAGTAATATAAGCCCTTAGGGTGACCAACTTGTCCCAGTGTGTCTGTGACTTCCTTGATGTTAGCATTGAAAGTCCTATATATCAAGAACCCCCTCCATACTGGGCATCTGGGATAGCTGGTCACCCTGGTCTCTTTCTCAGCCAGGCCTAGGTCCTGACCAGCCATGAGAGGCCTCTCTTCTGGGACTGAGCTCCTCAATCTTCCTGCCCAGATATAGACCTCCAAAATAAGTGAGTGAGATAGCCAAAGTTTCCATTAGCTTCCTTGACCTCCAGATTGATTGTTTTAAAATGAGTGACTTGCATTCTAGGTTCATCAGAGTATGTCTTCTCTGTGATGCTCTGTGATGCTGATTGAATGGTCACCTTTGTACCCATTTTGAAGATTTAGCTTTAAATAATTTATAGTCAAGACTGGACCTTACAACATCCAGGATCAGATGATACATTTCTTTTTATGCCCAATATCCAGTGAATGGCCAGACACACTGATAGGTTTGAGCAAGACCAGATGCCACAAGAACTGCCCTGTAAGTGTAGCAGAAGCTTACATCCATGATGGACACCTGGCACCTTCAGACAAAAACAAACAGGAAATAACTGCACAGGCCAGTCTCTCCACATTCCCATTTGCTCTTGTTCTTTTATTTCACCCTAATTTTTCAGCCTGACTTCAGATTCTTCTAGGAGTTTCATCAGTGTACTAATGTGACCAATCACCTGGCCAGGCCTTAGACCCACCCATGAACCTGAACAAATTACTCAGAGGTCAGGAAAAACTTAGGCCACTTTCATCTGGAGGGGAGAGGAGGCAGAGCAAGCCCATGAAAAGAAATAAAACCTAGAGTAACAAATTTATAATACTTTAATCACAAAGAAAGTAGTATGTGTACAACCTCCTTTGGGGATCATATCAAAAGTCTACATGTGATGAAAACTTTTGTGACAATGACCAGGATGAAATAGTTCCCTGCCTTCTTCATCCCCCACCCCCTCTCTGAACTCTAGGGAAATCTCAGCTCAACCCACAGGATTCGTCTGGGGCTTCACTATTCCTGGGCAGCACTGACACCCTAGTGCCACCTGCCTCTCCCCAGGGCACAAATGACATCAGGAAGTTTCAGATTTGCAAAAAAAAGGAGAGATCTGTGCCTATGACAGTGAGGAAAAGCTGAGACGATACTGACTCTGGTCCTCTCAAAGTGAGTAGGGAACAAAAGTCAAGAGGCAGCCAATACAAAATGGCTGAAGGACAATGAAGCATCCTGAAGGTCACCCTTCAGGTTCAACACCAGGCTCTGAAAGTCAATAGCGGAAAACCACATGCAGATCACTCCTGCCCCGTTCCAGAACAAAGAGGAAGAATGGGGTGTGTTTTCATGGATGCCTCCTCCAGGGCCTGGGAGGCAGTTATTCTTCAAGGTCACGGATACTGGAAACTCAGAAGCTTAAAGGAGTCTTCTTTCTGGGCCCTTAAAAGGGATTGCTCTGCAGCACTGCCTCTATGATATGGGAAACAAGGTAACCAAAAATACTGATGCCAACGCCATGAATTGTGAGCAGAGCAGAAGAGTATTCCAGCTACTCCATATTCCACCAATACCAACTCCAACCTAACCCCTCCACACCCACCACTTAAGCGCACTGAACTGGAATCCCAGACGTGGCCTGCTCACTCATACATCCCAACATATTGTTGTTGATAAAAGTACAGTAGTCTGCCAGGCACTGTGGTTCATGTCTGTAATCCCAGCACTTTGGGAGTCCGAGGTGGGAGGATTGCTTGAGCCCAGGAGTTCAACACCAGCTTAGGCAACATAGTAAGATCCTGTCTCTACCAAAAAAAAAAAAAAAAAATTAGCCAGGCATAGTAGTGCACAAGTATTCCCAGCTACTCTGGGGGCTGAAGTGGAAGGATCACAGAGCCTAGGAGTTGGAGGGTGCTGTGAGCCATGATCATATCATCACACTCTAGCCTGAGTGACAGAGTGAGACCACGCTCAAAAAAAACAAGAAATAGTCATCATTACCTGTTAGTAAGAAAGCTGGAATTTGGACCAGATTTTTCTGATTCATAAGCTGAATCTGTGTTTTCTTTCCTCCTTTCCAGGCTGGCTAGTTCCCCCTAACTCAACCTACACTGATCCCTTGGATTCTTCTAAGTCTAGAGAAGCTCCCTGACCTTCCCCAGCCCAGATCATTTCATCTCCCTGGTACCCTCACTTCACCATGTGCTCACTTCTCTCCTAGCCCCATCCCATGGTAGTGAAATCATAGGCAAACTCATCTGTCTCTACTCCTACAACCCAGATAAGGAGAGCCCAAGGGAGCTGGTACATTATTTAGTCATTCTCATGTGCCCAGAGGTAACAGGTGCCTACCAAATTATAAATGGGTAGACGGTCCATGGCGATCCCTGTGAGGTCAGACCTAAGCCCATGTCAGTCACTCTTGCGCCCCCTGTGCAGAGGACACAGCACAGCGCAGGTTGTCAAATATTTGCTCAATGCATGCTTATTGATTGAGGGAATGAATGATGAATACTTGATTTCATTTAGAACTTTATTGTTCAAAATCCAAATTTTCTTATTAATAGTTGAAACACATTTAAAAAATCTTTTTACTTCTTTATGCTCTTTTTTCTATTACAAATTTTTGTAAAAGATTGGAATCAAAGATTAAGCGACTATGACAAACCAGACTCATTCTGTGTCACTGTTTGAACTGTCCCTAGAAACAATTACCCTAAGTTAGCCAACCCTTAGGACAATGCAAATTCAGATGGTCCAGTCATCCTGATTCATTATGCAGTGGGTCTTTATGGCTGGGTGAAACAATTCAACTAAACAGATACAATTTCAGTACTTACTGTAGGCAGGACAGTGTGCAAGATACTCTGGGAAAATATAAATAAGATCAATCGCTCTTTTTAAGGACTTTGCAAGTAGAAAGTAAGACCGGACTTGTTTGCTAATAACTATGACCTATGAAAACAGGTTCCACAAGAGGACTAGAGCGCTATGGGGAAGACACAGACAACTGAAGGGCTACTCCTGGCAGGGGAAGGCAGGTTTTGATGGTGGAAGTCCTTAAGCTGAAGCACCCGCTGGAGGAGCAGGATTTTGACAGACAGGGGTGGGAGGGAAGCAGTATTTCCAAGAGAGTGACGATAAAGGGAGCAGAGGTGAGGGGTGCAGGACACTTTTCCAGACACCAAGTGTGTGGTGTGCAGAGGAAATTACTGGAGAGATGAAATGAGCTACACGATGTGGATCTGGAGGCCAGGCTGGGATACCATGACAACATGTGCAGGTCTTGGAGGAACACCGAATGTTTGGGGATTACTAGGGTCATGTATACATAGGGGAAAATATGTTCCTTTCCTCCTGTGATACAGTCACTAAGTTCAGCAACACCTCCAAGAAAAGAAAGGCCTTGTCATCACTTGTCCAAGTTCTTTTGTGCCTGGCCAACAGGACCAATGGAATGTGTGGAATGTGAAACTTGGTGTGTGATATAATTTGGATGCTTGCCCCCTCAAATCTCATGTTGAAATGTGATCCCCAGTGTTGAAGGTGGAATCGAGTGGGAGGTGCTTGGGTTGTGGGGATCCCTCATGAATGAAGCTATACTGTTCTCCCAGTAATGAGTGAGCTCTCATGCTATTAGTTCACACGAGAGTTGGTTTTTGAAAAAACCCTGAGGCTCAGTCATGGTGGCTCACGCCTGTAATTCCAACACTTTGGGAGGCCGAGGTGGGAGGATCACTTGAGCCCAGGAGTTCAAAACCAGCCTGCGTGGCATAATAAGACTTCATCTCTACAGTAAATAAAAAAGTAAATAAACAAACAAATAAATAAATAAATGAAAGAGTCTGGCATCGCCTCCTCTTTCTCTCTTGCTTCCACTTTCACCATGTGACTTGCTATCTACCCTTGCCTTCCACCATGAGTTAAAGCTTCCTGAGGCTTCACCAGAAACCCAGCAGATACCAGCACCATGCAGAACCGTGAGTCAAATAAGCCTCTTTATAAACCACCCACCCTCTGGTATTCCTTTATAGCGATGAAAAATGGACTGATACAGTGCCACACTCCACAATGAGCATCCAGAGGGAGAGGACTGGCTTATGGGGCCTGGGAGTCTTTTGAGTGTTATATAAAAGCTCTTATTTTTTTCCTCCAATTTCCTTCCTCCTCTTTGGGGTCTTTCCAACTCAGCACTTGAGCATCGCTGAAGAGGAAGCAGAAAGCACCGTAACAGATCCTGGCTGTACTCGCCTTACTGATCAGTTCCAAAACACATAAGCTCTGGCTGGGGTAGTAGCAGCTGCTGTCTGCCCACTTGATACCTGTCCTGCATTGCTATTCTTTGGTCAGTGAAGCTTTTGAGCACCCTTAGAAAGGATGAAATGGAAAAACAAATTGTGCTGTGAGAGGGGCTCAGCTTGCACAGAAGCTGTGTTTACTTAGGCTTCAAATGAGACTTGGGAAGTCTGCGGATCCAGTGCAGGAGGCATCTCCAAACCTATGTGAGGGGCTGGGGCACCTCTAGGAAGAACTCAAGCTCAGAAAAGACAGCAAGTGGGCACACAAGCCACACCAAGGGCAAAGGCAGAGAGGAATGACTCGAAATAGTTCTTAGAGTCGGCCACTCAGAGGGTCCAACCCCAGTCCCCTCGTCAAGACCTGAGTTGTTGAACACAGGGGCTGCAATGAAAGAGTGTATCTCTGTGAAAATTAGGAGCAGAAAGGTCTCTTTTGGTGTGAGCATTTCATCAGCAGGAGAGTAGGGGAATTCTATACTCTCAGGCAATCAAGCAAACAACTTCCCAAGGCAAGTGTGGACACCCAAGTACTCCTTCCACCACATGAGAGAAATCTGAATGGGGCTGAGTTTTCCACTGAGCAGAGGAAGGCAATTCTGGAAAACACTGTTTTATCACATAATCGTGACCCACATTTAACCCTAGCTTGGGGTTCCCAGGGAAAGTTTTTGTGGGTGATATTTGATCCTTTATTTAGCAAGCACACATCCTCCTCCACCCTTTTCTGCCCCTTCTTTCCCTGACCCTATTCATTCTGAATGGTACCCCCCAAAAAAAATCTGAAACGAAGCTTACCTCTTACATAACTTTTAAAAATGTGCTTTACATCTTCTTTAGCAAGATAAGCTCCAGCAGAAATAAGAAAGGCTGAAGTTAAGCATTCAATTAAAATGATTTGCTTTAGCACTCAAAGTTTTTCCCTCTCTGATTCCTAATTCTCTCTCTTAGCAGCTCCTGGAGATTATCCTTCCATTTCTCAAGCAACGGTATTATTTGACGTCCTTCTGGCTTTTCCTGTCTCTTGTCACTAAAACTTTCCATCAGTTATATGTGCCTTGTGATTAATGATGATTAAAGAAGAGAGATTTAACAAATATGAGCAGCTTGGCCCATTTGGATTTAATGCCCAGAATCCTAGGAGGGGTTTTCAACTGATTACCACCAGGGATAATTAGATGTTCGCTAATTTTCTTGGCTTCCGTTGGTCCCAGGAGATCGCAAAAATCATCTTGGTAATTTACAATAGTAAGAGACACTTCTCTGTGCAAACAGTGGGGAGCACAAGTAACTGTACTAGAGGGATGCCCAGATCTCCTCAATGTGGTGTCCTGAGAATATGTGTGGCATCACTGCTATAAATGTGTCATCTTCTCAGAGGCTATTATTCCAGGGAGGACAACGAAATTAAAAGGTGTAGACTCTGCCCCACCTTGACATTTCATCTTCTCCTTGTGATTT
This sequence comes from Tarsius wallacei, assembly GCA_963574415.1. Taxonomy (NCBI): domain Eukaryota; kingdom Metazoa; phylum Chordata; class Mammalia; order Primates; family Tarsiidae; genus Tarsius; species Tarsius wallacei. Next base: position 56,782 of record CAUYQG010105841.1, read on the forward strand.
GCTCAGTTTTGTAGGGTGTGGGAGGTTGTTTGTGTGCCTGACTTGCACTTGGAGGTTGATGCCCAGAAAGAGGAAGTGGTTTGTCCCAGGTCACACAGCCCATCAGGACAGAGCCTGGAGGGAAATCCACTTCCCACCAAATCCTCCAGCATCCCCATTTCTGGGTTAGATCACAAGCTCCTTAAGGACTTGTAGAAAGTTTGCTAATGCCAGGAACGGGTGCTCAATGAGCACCTACTTTATGCCAGGTGCTGTGCTACATGCTAGGGACACAAGAAGGGCAAAGCCCTGTTGTCACACAGATAGCACTATAGTGGAGGATTAGGATTCAACAAAAAGCATATAAATAATTACAAAACATGGTGCTGTGGTGGAAATGGTCAAGAAGGAGGTTAGAAGGACCACTTGAAATAGGGTCCACTTTGGAAAGACAGACACGGAGGTGACTACTAAGCTGAAAAGTATAGTATGAGAAGGAATTGATGAATGAGCCTTCCAGAAAGAAGAAAGAATGTGAAAATCTGAGTTGGGAAAGGGCACAGGTGTTGTGTTCCCAGACTGGAAACAAGGCTAGTGGGCTGGAGCATAGGGAGCAAAAGAGAGGACAGCAGGGAGAGATAGACTGGAATCAGCTCATGCAGGCTGTGATAAGAAGATGAATTTTATTATAAATGCAATGGGAAGCCATAAAAAGGTTTAGCAGAAGAGTGGCAAGATGATACATATTATATATAGTATATGCTCTATATATCATGTATAAGGACACTCTATTGCTGTGTTCAATACGGACTATAGGAGAATAGACGTAGAAATGAGGAGAGCAATGGCTTTGCAAAACTCTTCCTGACAAGGTTTTTGAGACTAAGGTAATCAGAATGGAGATGAGGCAAAATGACTGGGATTGAGTATGTGACAAACTGGGGAAAGAGGGGCTGTAATGAGGGGGAAAAAGGAATCACAGCAGCTCAAATATTTTTGACTCAAGTGACTGGGTGGATGATGGTGCCATTTATAGAGTGAGGGACAGAGGGCAGGGGGACAGGTTTTAAAGAAACCTTTTGGGAATCCTCATCTGAGAGATGACATTTGGGTATAGAGGAAGAAAGGATGCCACTAAGGATAGAGTGGGGAGAGAGAAAACAGGAGACCCAGGGCCAAGCCCCAAGAAATTCTCAAACACCAGAAGTCAGTTAGAGAAGACAGTAAGGGTGACAGGAGGAGCAGCCTGTGAGGTAAGAAGAAAACCAAGGCAGACCAAAAACCAAGAGAGCAGAATGCTTAGCAGAGCATGGCCAGTTGTGTGGGGCACTATCAGAGGCCACTTGCAGAAGGAGATGGAGATTGCTGGAGACTGACAGATGTTTTAGGTGCATAGTAAAAGCAAAAACCCTAATGGAACTGTTGATGAGTAAAGACAACATGAGAAGAAGAGTTTTAAAGAAGTTTAGTTTTTCTGGGAAGCAAAAAAACTGTGCTACCTGTAGAAGAACGTGGCGTCCAGTGAGGCTATTTTAAGATCGGGAAGCTGGAATATGTGTGTATGGTGGTGAGAGTGATTGTGCAGACAGATGAATGATGGAGGAGAGGAAGGAGCTAACAGAATGACTGAGGTCTTGAGAAAGAGGGGCGAGGAAGGCCAGAGTTCTCACAGGAGGATGTCCTTTGATAGAAAGATGAACCCTTCCTTCACTGTAACCAACGTAATTGCAAGAGTAATTGTAATTGTAAAAGTGAGGAATTGGTCCCAGTACAGGTGGGTACTTAGGTTGCAGTGAAGAGAGGGGTCGCTTCACATCTGACCCTCTGTGTTTTCAGGGACTTACAAACTATGCACACTGGTGGGGGAGGACAATAGACGAGCGAGCTTGGATAGTTCAAGAAGAGTGTCTGAAGTGCTATGTTCCTTTCAGGACAGAGAAACCATTTTAAGATTTTGTATTTAAAGTGAATCCAGGCAGCCAGGTGGTATGACTTCCTCTGGCCATGCCCAGCAGCTGAGGGTAGGGACCGTGATGGTTAATTCTATGTGTCAACTTGGCTGGACCACAGAACCCAAATACTTCATCAAATGTTATTCTGGATGTTTCTGTGAGCATGTTTTGTTGAATAACATGAATATTTAAATTGGTGAACTTTGAATAAACCAGATTGCCCTCACAATCTGGTGGGTGGGCATCAACCAGTCAGTTGAAGGCCTGAACAGAACAAAGACTGACTTTCCCTGAGCAAGAAAGAATTCTGCCAACAGACAGCCTTAGGGCTTGAGTTGCAACATCCACTCTTCCCTGAATCTCCTGATGGCCTACCCTGCAGATTTTGGATTTGCAGTTTTTGGATTTGCCAGTCTCTATAATCGTATGAGCACATTCTCTCTCTCTCTCTCTCTCTCTCTCTCTCTCTCTCGTATCTCCAGAGTTGGTAATGAGAGGCAGAGAAGAGGAAAATTCAGTCAATGATTAGAGTAGACACTCCTCTTTAGTTCACTGATCCTTGCCCTGCCCCTGTTAATGGGATATACTCTCTGAATTCATTAGGACCATGACTGGAAACACCAAAGCCAGTTTCAATCATATCCTGGTAATCATATCCTACTTTACTTGGCAAAGTAGACAAAGTGGTCTTATTATCTCCACAGAAAGTAGGGCTTTGGGAAATTGGTGACTACTCAGCTCATTCAGCCTGAATGAAAATCATGTCTTCTGAGCCCTGAACAAAAACTTCTTCTCTGCCCAGGAAATCTGCTTGGGCAATAATATTAAGACAGCTCCCATCAACTATTCTAGGCTATGCCCTGGAATACATACTTCACATATATTTTTTTATTTTCTTCTGACAACTAAGCTGTAAGGAAGATATCATTATCCCACTTTAAAGATCAAATGAGAAAAGGGTTAATTATTTGGTCTGAGGTAGACTGCAAGAGAGTGACAGCATCATAATTTGAACCCAGGTATCAATAGGTGGATAAACCTGTGCTTTTTGTCATCAAGCCCTGCACTTCTCAAACTTAAATTGAGTGAGAAATGTTCCAATGTATCTCCGTTACTGATGTGCCTTCTATCATGAAGGTCTTTCTAACCTTGTCCTAGGAAGTCTCTTCCCAGTCTCTGGCTAGTACTGGTCTAAGGGTTTTGTGGCTCTCTGGAAAGGACAGGAACATAAAGGTCTTTAAAAATCCCCTTCTTGATATCATTTAAATGAGTCTCATATTCAAGGACCCACAAATTAAGCTTTTTAACATTATCTGTAAGTAGGGTCATGCCCAATATATCACTAAAGGTTTGAATAAAGATGACCAGTGAGATTATTAAATGACCTTAAAATCCTATTACCAAACCACAAAATCTGCTGTGTGCCAGTTCTGATCACTTCCTATTCACCTTGTTAGTGAAAGAGAGACCCCCTGCCTTATATAGTACATGGTAGCTGAACACACAACACCTGACACAGGACACATGAGATTGGTGGCAATTCAATAGACTCACAGCCCAGGGAAGGAGGACATTGCAGAGTAGAAAGCCACACAAGTTTGTACTTGGGAACAGAGTGAACAACCAGGGTCTTCAGGAGAGAGGCCTTGCAGTCACATGAGGGTGAGGAAACCATTAATTCCCATGGGAGGATGTGATTCTTTTGTTTGAATAACTCACTGAGTTGGCAGGAAAGTGAAATCATTAGTGTGAGGACCAGGTGAGGTACAGCTGCTTCAGCTGATAAATTGAATTATATGGGTGGGGAAACTTTCCCTTTGTGTGGAGGACATATTTGTTAAGAGCATAGAAACTCACAGTGAGGAATTTGGGGTCACCGTGAGGTCAAATATGTCGAAATAGCACTTGAAATTTTATGTCTTACAATTACAGAGATCTGAATTCATATTAGTCAATGTTGTGGTTATCTTGTGATGAGCATATTTATAATAAAATATTTAGTATGTGCTAAAGGAATTAATATGAAAAATGTAAATTTTTTTGAAAAGTACCAAAGTTTCTTTTTAAAGAATTTCTATCCATATGTCTTAATCAACTTGGTTGCCATAACAAAATATCATAAACTGGGTAGCTTAAGCAACAGAGGTTTATTTTCTAGCAGTTCTAGAGGTGGGAAAGTCCCCAATCAGAGAGCCAGCATGGTTTGGTTCCGATGAGGGCCCTCTCTCTGGCTTGCAAATGGCTGCCTTCTTGTTATGTTCACACATGGCAGAGAGGGGGTAGAGGGGCAAGCACACCCTGGTGTCTCTTCTTATAAGAGCAATAATTCCATTGTAAAAGCCTCGTCCTCATGGCCTCATATTAACCTAATTATCTTTCCAAAGTCACATCTCCAAAACTCATTTCATTGGGGGTTAGTACTTCCACATACAAATTTGGGGAGGACACATTTCAGCCCATAGCACCACACAGTGAGATCATGCTCAATAAAAAGGAAAAAACACACTGATACATGCAACCGTGTGGATGAACCGTAAAAGCATCATGCTAAGTAAAAGAAGCCAGACCAGGCCTATATATTTTGTGATTCCATTAGTACATTTTACAAAAGACAAAACTATCAGGACCGAAAGTCAATTAGTAGTTGCATGAAGGAATTTACCACAAAGGGGCATGAAAAAATCTGTAGAGTAATGGAACTGTTCTATATCTGGACCACTGTCATGGTTATACCACTATAGGCATTTGTCCAAACTTATCTAACTATACACTTTAAAAGGGTGACTCTTATTACATGTGATTTATTCCTCAATAAATCTGACACCCACAAAAAAAATCACCTTCCACTTGGATAATGTTTTACAGTTAACCATGCACCTTTCTCATCTATTATGTTGTTGATTTTCACGACTTGGTAACATAGGCAAAGTGGTCTTATTATCTCCACAGGAAGTAGGGCTTTGGGAAGTTGGTGACTATTCAGCTCATTCAGCCTGAATGAGAACCATATCTTCTGAGCCCTGAACAAAAACTTCCCCTCTGCCCAGAAAATCCACTTGGGCAGTAATATTAAGACAGCTCCGATCAACTATTCTGGGCTTTGCCCTGGGATACATACTTCCCATATATTTTTTTTAATCTTCTTCTGACAACCAAGATATAAGGGAGGTATCATTATCCCACTTCACAGATCAGATAAGAAAAGGGTTAATTATTTGATCTGAGGTAGACTGCAAGAGAGTGGCAGCATCATAATTTGAACCCAGGTCTGAATAGGTGAATAAACCTGCACTTTTTGCCATCAAGCCCTGCGCTTCTCAATCTTAAATTTACTTCCAAATAAGACTCCACAAAATAAAAAAATCTGGAACAGTCACAGGGACATGAAACAATTATGAGTACCTTCAAGAAGGCAGAGTGAGCAAAACAGTGCTAACAAGTCTTTTAGATATCCTTTTGCCCCACCTGCCTTTAAAAGTTTTCAGACTCCACAGGCACTTTCTGAAAGACTCCACATCCAGCAATTTAGCCACCTTTCTTGACACCCTGTGTATCTCACCAAGACCTTCCATTCTGCCAACTGGGTTGCCCAAAACACAGTTCTGAAGCAACTGCAATTTGACCAACAGAATCAAAAGGTGAAAGTGAGAATACCAGGCAGGACTAAGAGGTGCTTAGGAACAGCAGAGAGGCCCAACAGTGTGCACTGGAAGTCTTTCTGCAACTGTCCCAAAAAACCCCAGGGGCCAAGGTACAATCTCTCACTACTCCTACTGGCAGAGCCATCTATAAGAACCGTTTCACTGGAGGGAGCACGTCATGATTTGTCCTTGTCATCTGGGCAACTGCAAGTTTTACCCACATCTCCATGGTACCCCCAAGTCCTGAGTATGCAGTTAACAGATTCTGCATTCCAGCTGGAGGATTCAGGGCAGACAAGAAAGTTTTCCCTTTTCTCATGCATGTCTGATTTCTTGTAATAGGAGGAAAGGGAAAGGGAGGGAACAAAAGTTTTCGAGTGTGTTCTATGTGCCTTGAATTTCATGAGTCATACTATTAATAGCTAATGTCTATGAAATACTTTCTATATGCCAGAAATTGTGCTATTCACTTTTCTATACATTATTTCATTTAACCCACTCAATAACCTATTTGATAAATATCATTACTGTCTCCACTTTACAGATGCAGAAATTGGCATAACATTTGAGCAATGTGTTTAAGGTCACACAGCTACCACGTAAGAAAGAGATTTCAAACCCAGGGATACTGACCCCAAATTCTCAATTCTTTGCATTACACCATGTCATCTAAAAGTATGGTCCCTGGAATAGTATTTCTATTCCCAGAATCAACCCTAAGCTCCCATCTAATGTAAGAGGTGGGTGTTTTAAAGGAATTGCCTTTTCATTGCTCTTCCCCCTAGAAGCAGCCCTATGAAGTCAACAAAGATCTCACAAACATTTTCTGAGTTTCTATTACATCCAAGTCGCTGTGCTAGATGCTTCCTGCTGTGGTTTGTATATGTCCTCTCCAAAACTTATGCTGACATGTAATTGCCACTGTAACAGTATTAAGAGGTGGGACCTTTAAGAGGTGACTAGGCCATGAGGGTTTGACCCTCGTGGGTCAGATTGGCGCTTTTATAAAAGAATGAGTTTCATCTCCTCTTGTTCTCTCTTGCTCTTTGCCTTTCCACCATGTAATGTCTTCCACCATGTTATGATGCAGCAAAAAGACCCTTGCCAGATGCTGGCAACTTGATTTTGGACCCCCAGAACTGTGAGAAATAAATTTCTGTTCATTATAAATTAGCCAGTCTATGGTGTTCTGTTATAGCAGGACAAAATGGACTAAGACACTTCTACATTACGTCACCCAAGAGATAATATAGAAATGTAAAACAGCAAATGCTTGGCCTGATTCTTCCCTCTCCACAATTAGCAGACATCCCTAATCAATCAGGACATTATCTCCATTGAGTCTATCCTCAGAGTTCTTCTCAACACAGAGCTCCAAGAAACCACTGAAATCAGCCAGTGTTAGCCCACAAAATGAGGCCTATTGGACTTACCTGCTGCAAAAGTCCATAGGCAGAAATGGCAGTGAGGTGGCAATAAGGAATAAAGGAATAGAATATTTGCAGCAGAAGTGCTGACACCAAATCTTTATACTACTATGTCTGAGTGTAAGGAAATTAAGCTTTCTTAGCCTACTTGACTTCTTCATTTAAATTGCAATTGTAATAAGATCTCACTTATGTCATAGGTCTGTTGGACCCAGGAATTGTTGGTAAAAAAAGAAGGAAAAGGCCATAAAACCAAAAGCCTGGAGTAAGGGTACTTGCAAGAAGCTAGAAAATGAGAGAACACAGAAGGTGGATTTTGCTTTGGAAATAGCCAGAGGTTTTCTACAAAGGAGTTGTGTTAGAGGACACAGTGCCTTCAAGGTCCTAATACTTTGTGTCACACAATAAAATTCGTTACGAGCAATGGTGGTGTCATCATGGATAAACATAGGGCTAAGCCATAGCTCTAGAACTACCTAGGCAGGAGAACATGGCAGAAACATGCAGGCTGAGAACTGGCTGCCTACTCACCTCCTGTGATCATATACCACTGTGTGATCTTGGGCAAGATCTTAAACTTCCCTGAAGCTTTGTTTTATCATCTGAGAGATGAAGAAACACATCAATTTTGCAGTAAAGATTAAATGAGATAACTCCTGCACAGGGTGGGTTTTCAACAAAAGGTTTTGTTGAAATCTAAAGATACAGGGATTGGCAGGCAGAGATGACAGCAGAGACTCAGACAAATGACAAAAGAACAATGTAAACAGGAGGTGCCATTTTTCCATCACGGCACAAGGAAGAGTTGAGGACAGGCTCTGCAAGTGTCTGGTTTACTGATGCAACCCAATGGCAGTTGGCACATAGGAGGCGCTAATATGTATATATGGGTTTGTAATTTGGCTTATTGGGTAACAATCAGGAAAACATCTAAAGGCTTCAAGCAAAAGAAGAACATGATCTGATTTAAATTTTGGTTTTTAACATTGTTCTATCTGCTTTGTGAAGAAAGATAGTAAAGGGACGAAGGAGGAAGCAGGAAGTCCACTTTGTTTCTTCCTCACCCAGGACAGAGACCCTTTGGACGGGAGGTCCTGAACCAGTTGAAGAATCATGGCAGCAGAGGAGCTGGACATGGTGACTCACACCTGTAATCCCAGTATTTTGAGAAACCAAGCTGGGAGGATCACTTAAGGCAGGAGTTTGCCTGGCAACATAGCAAGACTCCGTCTCTAACAACAACAACAAAATTTAGTTAGACAAGCATAATAGTATGAGCCCTGCAGTCCCAGCTTTTTGGGAAGCTGAGGTGGGAAAATCACTGGAGCCCAGCAGTTCAAGACCAGCTTGAATAATACAGCAAGACTCCACTTCGACAAAAAAGAAAAAAAAGAAAAAGAATCAGGGCAGCAGGGGCCTTGAGCAAGTCAGAAGGACTGAAAGAATGATTGGAGAATTAGATGTTTATAACTAAGATTTCCAGTGGAATATTCTCTCTATAGGTGACAAATCCCAAGCATAACGAAGGCAGGGGTAGCTGAGATTTAATGTAATAAAAAACTGGTGGTGATTAGAAGGTGGAGTAACTGAGAAGTCAGTGTGCTGGGCGCATTACCCTTCATGCAGTATCTGATTTCCTTCTCACAGCAGAGCTGCTGCGTCTGCATAATTGTCCTCCTGTTACAGATGATAAAGTAGAGACTCAGAGGTTAAGTGATAGGCCAAGGACAGGGTAGTCAGGAGCTGGACTTCCTCCCACTGAAGTCGAATTTTACAATGTAGCCTTTCTCGTGCTTGCCTGCTGCCCATTGACTTAGCTGTAGTCTGCACTCCCCTAAACTTCACCATGCCCAGGTAACATATCACATCTTGTCTTCCTCTCAATTTTTGCTCAGTGATGGCACTAAGGGTGCCTCATGGGCTGGAAGGAGAGAAGAGTGGGGAATAGCAGAATTACAAAGATGCAAGGTCACAAGAAGGATAAGTAGGGCCACAACCCAGCAGGCTATTGCCCTTGGTCACTCCAAGAGGAAAGTCATCCTGATCCTCTGAATTGCAGGGCTATGCCCTCTCTGCCTTCCGCCAGGTCCTGCAAAACTAAGCAAAGTGCTTAGTATTGCTAAAGTATCCATCATTCTCCAAATACAGTGCTAAATGGTGTATTTGAACCATAAATACTGTACAAGCACTTTGCAAATGGATCCATTTTTGTCACCTTTTCATTTATTTTATACATCATTACCTATTCAGACAATTTAGAGCCAACTGTTGGAGAAATAGGAGCACAGCCCACAGCTCGTAGTAGCTCCTCTTGCATTGTCTGCTTTTCAGAAGATTTGCCAGCGTAACAGTAGAAAGATGGGGCTGATATTTATCATCTTCAGATCTGCTCACATTCACACCAGTTCAGCCGGCCTGATCAATCTTTATCCAAGTGGAGCTTCATGGACTTTATTTGAGCCTCATTGTGGCTGTTGAGCTCCTGGCTATGGACCAGGGGTCTAAAGTTTCATGACAGAAGGAGATGCAATCACTCTTTTGGATAGCCAGCCCAGTCTAAAGGCTGCTTTGTAAAACCCATCCAACATGGCTGGGCTAGAGGGCCCCACGCCAGGGAAATTGTGTCCATCTTCCTTTATGTAAAGAGAATGCTGGCTGCTCTGAGCTCCATCACTCAGCTGCCAGGGTAATCTGGCTGAAACAGGAAGAGGTTTCAGAGGCACAGTCTCTGGAGAGATGTTAATTTCCCAAGTAACTCAAGTTAGCATTGAAATTCCAGGTTTGGTTTCTTTATATCCTAATGTAGGAAATGTTTCCTTCCACTAAGTGTGAACAAGCGCATAGCAGATTGAACATTCTGCTAATAACAACTCAAGTAACTGAACAAAAGATAAATAAAATAACTATTTGAAGGTATCAGAGAGCCATCAGGGCAGCAAGGTCTTGAAGGGCCAAGATCCCAGTGGGAAGAGATGCACAGAGGTGAACCATCTTTGAGACCACTTTCTGTTCAAGGCATTTACCAATTCTAGTGCAATGATTGGAGGCAGAAAAGCTGAACAAAACTTAGGCATATTAAGAGTTTCAAAGGACAAAAGTTAGAGTTCAGAGCCCATAGGAAAGGCTATGGTAAGCAACCTAGACCTTTGGTTGAGATCTTCAAAGGGCTCCCTGCTAGGAATCTGGTGAACTGGATACAGACCAGACTCACAGAGACTGAAGACCATCCTCAGATCAGCCCAGTCCCGAAAGCACTCCATGCAGCTGCTACCAGTCAATTAGAGCTGGGACACAAGTGGAACCTAGTATACCCTGGGGAAGAGCTCAGACTTTAGAATTAGAAAGACCTATAAATTCTACCATGGACTATTGTGTGACTCAGTCCCTTGACCATTCTACCCCTCAGTAACCTTCACTTTTTTTTGAGTCGGAGTCTCACTCTGTCACCCTGGCTGGAGTGCAGTGGCACGCTTACAGCCACCGCAGCCTCAAGCCACTGGGCTCAGGTGATCCTTCTACCTCAGCCTTCCAAGCAGCTGGAACAACAGGCATGTGCCACCATACCCAGTTAATCTTTTGATTTATTGTAGAGACAAGGTCTCGCCATGTTGCTCAGGCTGGTCTCAAACCCCTGAACTCAGGAGTTTTCTTTTCCTTAAAATGAAGACTGACTGAGGCAATGTGGGAGAAGCACCTAGTACCATGCCAAGATGTACTCGGTGCTCAGGAAATGGAAGCTGCAGTGAGTGAGAAGTATACTGGGAGTCAGGAATCTGAGACCAGCTGAACTCCACCACAACCTGGCTGTGTGACGTTGGGCAAATCACTTAGCATCTCTGGGTTCTTGTTTGCCAATTTACTAAGTCAGGAAGTTGAATTACAGCCCCTAGAGTCCCTTGTGACTTTAAATTATCTATCTCTCTGTTATGCATCCTTCAAAGTCAATGATTGATAGACAGATACATAGATACATGATAGATAGATAGATAGATAGATAGATAGATAGATAGATAGATAGATAGATATATAAATAGATAGACAGATAGAAAGATAATCTTTTGAGGGGGACCTAAAAAGACAGAATTTATTTATAAAAAAATGTATTTATTCTTACAGTTTAAATTCAGTCATCTTCAAAGTACTCTCTGTAGTACTCATCAAGATGCTTTTTCCACTGCTCAAAACAGTTTTTTAACTCATAAATTTTGATGCCTTTTAGTGCTTCTGCCATTTTTGTTTCACCTATTACACATCAGTAAAATGTTTCCCTTTGAGGACTTTTTTTCATCCAGGAAAAAAAAAGGCTCTTAGGGTGAGATTGGGTGAATAGGGAGGGTGGGGCACAGGGGACATGCCGTTTTTGGCCAAAAACTGCTGAACACTCAGCACAGTGTGAGCAAGTCTGTTGTAATGGTGGAAAAACCAGACACCTATTTGTCACAAAAAATTTCACTGAAACTGAATGCAACCTTTCACAACAATGGTAGCTGGTACACTGATGACAATGGGTTCCTAGAACACGTATCTAGTAGGGAAAGCCTGTATTACAAGGGTCCAGCACTCCAAAAAAAAAAAATCAATTCCAGGGTTTTTTGAGGTCCCTCCCTTATACACACATATACGTATATACACACAAATATATACAAATGAATAACAAATTTTATGTGCATGCAAATATTTGTGCATATTTTGAATATATGTATGTACGTATATAATTTTTTAAAGTTTTTTATCTTCTCAAAAAATATTTTTCTTAAGGGTCTCCTTTATCCATGAATCTCTGGCCTTTACAGAGCATGGTGGGACTAGAGGCTGTATTTCTGCCTGTACTTGAGGATTTTGTTCTCACAGGTACAGAGCCCAGGGTGAGGAAGATTGACCAGGACCTCCCAGGTCATCCCACTCCAAATCCAATGTTTTCCCCCTACACCAGACTATCTCCTACCTCAAGCTATAGAAGGTTCAGCGGAAGAGAAGAAATGTTGTTTAAAAAGAGCCTAAAAACTTCTCCAGCTAACTTTTGCAACAAAAAATCATTACCCTTGAACCTGTAGCTTCTCCCTTAAGAAACTATAGAATGCCCAGAGGTTGTTTCTAAGATTGGGCTTCCACATGTGCTCCGGTGCCCAGTGGGTGGAAGGGCCTGTGGAGAAGCACCTGGGACTTGTGCCAGGGTCTCCAGACACTTGAGTTTGGAATTGGCCAGGAGGAAGGGATGACAGCGTTCCCAGCATAGCCCTTTGGGAAAACATGCTGAGAGAACATAGGCGATATGAGTAAGTGAAAAGCAAGGCGGGGACTCATTGCACTGCCTCTGGATGAGTTCTGAGAGAAGAATGGGGCCAGGAAACATTTCCCCAGGATCCTGGCCTCCTTAGCAGAGGTCTGGGAGAGGAGCTGAACATTTTCCTCCACAGAACTGTGCAACAGCTTTGCTACTACTAGAAAACTCAGCAATGGTGCATAGTTAAAAGCATAAACTCTGGAGCCCGGGTTCAAATCATAGCTCTGGTACTTCCTACATGTGCAACCTTGGGCAAGTCACTTGACTTCTTTGTGCCTAAGTTTCTTCATCTGTAAAATAGGATGGTAATATTTTCTGCTCCATAGCATTGTGGTCAAGATAAATGAGTGTTTAGAGAAATACTTGGCCCTATATGAGTTATGAGTTATTATCATAAAAGTCCTGCTCAAAGATGCTCTGGTGCCCTTGATATAGGCAACTGCAGCTTCTGTTTGATCATTTATAATTTTTCCCTTGGCTCCTTAACAGCCTAGTATATATCTTCCAAGGTCATCTCACCTCTATGGATAATCTCTCTCCCTCTCTCTTCCTCCTGCTTCTCCTCCTCCTCCTCCTCCTCCTCCTCCTCCTCCTTCTTCTTCTTCTTCTCTCTCTCTCTCTCTCTCTCTCTCTCATATCCACAGGAAATACTCCCCTCTGAACTCTGTCTTTGAGAGTGAAATGACTTTTCTAAGGCAGTCTTCTGTTCATGGAGTCACCTACAGACAGCTCTAGCCCCAACGTTTTGCTCTGTAGATTTCAGTGTGAGGTCAATAGCTATCAGTCCACTGTAGCTTTCAAGAACCTGGGAACATATACGAAGATCTTTGCGTATTCCCATTAACATCTCTGTCAATAGACTTGGGATTAGAAAGTATCCCCTTCTCCTCCATCAAGTGCAAGAATCACAGCGCAGTTCTTTCCAGAGAAATTCTCCAGTTTCTGGTCTACCTTGCCAACGTCTTATATCTTCTCCTTTTTCCCCTTTTAATACCCTCTAGTGGTCAAAGGTTTAAGCTTCCTAAACCAGTTTCCAATTATCTTCTTTGTAAATCCTCTAGCATTTCACTCTGCAGTATGGAAGTAGTTGGCCTTTATTGTTTTAGAACTTTGATAGAAAAGAGTTGAGTTCCATTTTCACATCCTTTTGAAAGAAAGAGAGTTTATGAGCAAAAAGCACCTGCTTAGTATAAATACTTAAAGAAAAATAGCCTGGGAACCTCACTGGATAGCCATAATTACTCCCAGGGTTCTGGGCTGAAGGAAGACAGATATTTCTTCCTTAGTGTGAGGCTATTGCCTCAACAGCAGAAACAGGCTGCAAGGGGCACTGAAGCTGATGCTCAATCTGCACAGAACATTTTCTGCCTCTGCCTGCTAACTTCCCTGCAAGACAGAGTTCATTATCCTCTTAAAAGCTCGTTTTCTCATGCAGACTTTCTTGGCAGGCCAGAGGGTCTGTGGTTCTTTAGTCATGGCCCGTTGCTTTCACAAGAACTTTCTTCGACAGACTGCTGCTCAAGCCCAAGGCAGCTCCCACCCCTGTACACAGCAAACATGTGGCTGTTCTCAGTTCTTCTAGAAACTAGCAGCTTTCCCAAAGGCACCTGAATGTCAGATATCCTAGGCACAAATTCTGACTCTCTCACTCACCAGGACTGAGACCTCGAGTGAGTTATGTAGTTTCCCTGGACCTCAGTTTCTTGTTCTGTAAAATGGGAGTTACAATTCCTTCCATAAAGGCTCTGGTGTGTATGTGATATGCTATTGTACACAAAGCATATATAAAGTACATGAAACATAACGGAGTCTCAGGCAGTATTAGTTTTCTTTCCACTGGGGAAATATCTAATCCATGATTTCTTATACTGCTCTTCATTCCAAGTCTTTAATACCATGTCAGTGCCAATAAAAACAAAAAATAAAAATACTTTCCTACAGTGAGGAATACTCACTGATAATTGTTATCATCTTCATTCATAGGGACACAAAACATATAGACTGCCGGGAACCATATACAGGACTAGACCTTTTCATATTACAAAGCAGGACACTTAGGACATAGAAAAGATACATGAGAGCCAGGTATGGTGGCTCACGCTTGTAATCCCAGCACTTAGGAAAATGGAGATGAGAGAATTGCCTGAGTCCAGGGGTTCGAGACCTGCATAGGAAATTTGGTGAGACCTAATCTGGACAATAAATCAAAAAAATGAACTGGGCATGGTGGTGTGCAACTGTGGTTCCAGCTACTTGGAAGGCTGAGGTAGAAGGATCTCTACCCAGCCACTGCACTCCAGACTGGACAACCAAGTGAGATTCTGACATTAAAGAAAGATACTTGAGTTAGTTCACAGAGTCACCTAATTGAAGATCTAGCCCAGAAGACAGGCTTCCTGCCATTTGCTCCTAACTTGGCACTGGGAATCTGGTTACCTTAGTTCTGTGATAAACTATAGCTAGAAGAAAGGGACACATTTCATAACCAAGTTAACAAACTAGGTACGGCAGCCATGAACAAGGCAAAGTCAGATATGTTAACAAAAATAAACACATTATCATTATTGGGCACTTACTATCTACCAATCCAAAACTGCATGCATTATATGTCATCACACTTACTGCCTCATAATTCTATAAGATTATGATTGCCATTCTTATTTTCACACAGGAAAACTGAAATTCTTGGAGATTTAGTCATTTCACCTATATCTTTATCATTAGAAGATAGTAAAGCCAGAATTTAAATAAACATAGGTCTGTCTAGATCCCAGTTGTGGCATCAAGAGAGTCCAGTCTGGCAACATCATATCCAAAGTATCCAGAAACAATCTGTCTAGGCAAGGTCTTCACCATGTGAAGACAGAGGATGAGAGTCTACAAGCCAAGTGCCTTGGTCCATTTCAAGATGAAGCCACTAGGATATTTCCATAGACTAGCACACCAAAGAATGTGTTCATTCTTTTGTCTCTTTCTTTCTTTCTTTTTTCCTTCCTTCCTTCCTTCCATTCATTGCACAAGCACTAACCCCTGTCTCAGCTGACACAGCATTGAGAAACTCCATCCAGAATCTTTGCTCTTCTGCCCATGAGAATACTCCATCCCCACTCCATCTCATGAAAGTCATGGAAATGTCAAAAAAAAAACCCAGGTAAAAGCTTTTGAGGATTGTCACAGGTTGAGTTTTGTCCCCCAAAAGAAGATGTGTTGAAGTTTTAACCCCAGTATTTCACAAAGTGACTTTATTTGGAAATAGGGTCCTTGCTGATCTAACCAAGTGAAGGTGAGGTTGTTAGGGCAGGTTCTAATGTGATACTACTGATGTTCTTAAAAAAGAGGAAACACAAAGGAAGATGATGTGAAGAGACACAGGGAGAAGATCACGTGAAAATAGAAGGAGAAAGCCTAAAATCCAAGTGTCTTAGCCCATAGTGTAATAAACTACTAGAGGCTAGATAATTTATAAAAAGCAAAAATGTATTTCTCACAGTTCTAGAGCTAGGGAAGTCCAAGATCAAGGCACTGGAGTGTTTGTTGTCTAGTGAGGTAGTGAGGGTCTGGTGTCTGCTTCCAAGATGGCACCTTGAACACTGCACCCACCGGAGGGAAGAAACATTGTGTTCTCACACAGAAGACTGAATAACAAGAGAAGAAAAACTCCCTCTTGCAAGCCCTTTTTTATGGGATCTAATCTCATTTGTGAGGATGGGATTAACTCAGTCACTTCCCAAAGGCCATACTTCCCAATACTGTTGCATTGAGGATTAAGTTTTGGAAGGGACCAAAGCATTAAAACCATAGCACCAGGGAACACAAAAGATTGCTGGAAATCTACCAGAAACCAGGAAGAAGTAAGGAAAGATTCCTCTATAAGTTTCAGTGGGAGTGTGGCCTGCTGAGACCCCGATTTTAGGCTTTTTCCTTAACTGTGGAATGATAGATTTTCTTGTTTAAGCCACTCAGCTTATAATATTTTTTTTTTTTAAGTTGAGTTCTCATTCTGTCACCCAGGCTGGGGTGCAGTGTCATGATTACCACAATCACAGCTCATGGCAGGCTCAACCTCCTGGGCTTAGGCAATCCTTCCACCTCAGCCTCCCGAGTAGCTGGGACTACAGGCACGCACAACTACACTCGGCTAATTTTTTTATTTTTGTAGCAACAAGGTTTTGCTATGTTGCCCAGGCTGGTCTCAAACTCCTGGACTCAAGCAATGCACCCACTTCAGACTCCCAAAGTTCTGAGATTACAGGCATGAGCCACTGCACCCAGACTGTGACAGTTTATCATAGTGGACCTAACAAATAACAAAATGCTCCATACACCCTCAGCCCTCAAATCTCCCCATATCAAGCTTGGAAGCATCTGTGTGGATTGTTCTGGGGGGCTCCCAGATGACCTTTGGCAATAACGGTAGCCCAGCCCTCCATATCTCATTCATTCATTCATTCATTCATTTCATTTCCCTCAATTTTTTTCAAGGTTTTTCAAGTCCTAATTCCACACCAGACACAATGCTGAATGCTGGAGTCACAAATGTGGGAAAAATGAGTTCTATCATCAGGGAGCTCACATTTGAGAAGGGGAAGCACTACTCAGAAACTCAGACAAGCAGCTATCATCATGCCCCACAAAAAGAAAGGACTTAGGGGCCAGATGGACATCCCTTCTAAGGAGCTTGGGTGGCAAGCCTGTTACCAAGATCCAGCAGAGGTTCATCTAGCAGAACAAGAGTAGTCTAGAAGTTCAAATGAGAGCCAGAGCGCAGGAAGGCAGGGCTGCTAAAACTCCTCCTACCTAAGGATTATTCTAGAGACCAGGGCAGAGCCAGCCATATAGTGAGGAGACAAACAGCATCATGTTTTTGGAGAGAAAGTCTCATTGTAAAACCTAGACTAAGTCTAACCCACTCTCAGTTGTTATATGAGATAGGCATATTATAGCCACACCAGGGCTGCTTAGAACTGTCATCTGCAGTGGATCCATGTGACTCTTCTCTCCCCCAGGAGACTGTGCTGGGGAGGCTGACTTGAGGCTGAAGAAAGGCTCCTAGATCCAAGAAGCTTGGCAGCAGAGTCTCAAATTTGCTACACATTTACATGATATGATCAATAAAAAGTTGCAAGCTAAGAGAAACTTTTCTAAACTCTCAATAATAAAAAACAATTTGGTCAATCATGCCAGAGGGAATACTGAATCATCTTTATATGTGATTTTTATAGTCTGTCTGTAACAATATCAAGAAATCATTGTCATGTGAAAAGGAAATCAAAGAATGCACAGCCAAAAACTTGTAGGAGGAAAAAATATATTAGAGAAGTGTGCAGGTAGTTAATGAACAAAATATCGTATTTCTTTTATGAATTGTGTGCTGTCTGAGCTATCAGCTTATTTTAAAATTAAGACTACTTTGAGTGGTTTTAGGTTTACAAAAAGATTGAGCAGAAAGTACAGAGTCCTCGTATACCCCCTCACACACACTCCCACCCCCAGTGTATTCAGTGACTTTTGTAAATTTGTAGTCTGTTGTGATTCCTCAATCTAAAGAAGAATTCACTCTGTACCTAATTTTATGTTTGTAATTGTTTAAAATAATTTTTCATAAAAGGGCTTTCAGTATTGTACAAGCTTCAGATCCCACAAAACCTGGACCAATCCTCTCCTTCTGTCAACTCTTTAACTTGTATTTCCATGACAACACCATGAGGCAGGTGTATCATCGCCAAATGGCATACTGATCTACAGAGAAGCTGAACAATACAGCTTCTCTGCAGTGAGTCCTTGGCAATCCAGAATTAGTGCCTAGATGCTTCTAGAAGAGCATTCCACCATCCACCTCCTCCACTGACAGGTAGCTGCCAAGTTGGCTCTTTGGGTTTCCACAGGGCTTCCTGGGCCAAACTCTGAATTCCCCCAGCTCAGCTCATCTCTCCAAGTGGGTGTCTGACTTCACCATGTCCTCTGTACATAAGAAAAATAATAAAAATAGGCCTGTACTCTTTCAGACACACCTCTCTTTGAGAGGCCGAGGTGGGAGGATTACTTGAGGCCAGGAGTTTGAGACCAGCCTGGGCAACATAGCAAAATCTCTTCTCTACAAAAAAAAAAAAAAAAAATCAAAAAATTAGCCAGTCATGGTGGCGCAGTCCTGTAGTTCCAGCTACTGGGGCAGGCAGGAGGAACACCTGAGCCCAGGAGGTTGAGGCTGCAGTAAGTGGTAATTATGTCACTGAACTCCAGCCAGGGCAACAGAGTGTAAACCTGACTCAAAAAAAAAGTCTCCAAAACCTAAAAGGTTTTAAAAACTCATCAGCAACAAAATCTAATCCAGATGTATAAGAAGTCATTGCTTATTTTTATTTATTAATTTTGCATGAATATTTAGATGTTTTGTTTCTGGATTTCAGAGCTGCCCCAGACTCCGCAGAGATGCTATGTAATAAACAGGACATGTAGTATCATTACTTTTCCCAAGCCTCCAGAGCTCTGAATTCTAAAATACATCTGGCCCCAAAAGCTTGAGAAGAAATTATTAATCTGTATTGATCCCATAAGATTGTAAGAAGAACAAAAATGGTCTTGCACAGCCAGGAACATTGGCACATGCCTATAGTTATAGTCACTGATGAGGCTAAGGCAGGAGAATTGCTTGAGCCTAGGATTTCAAGTACAGTGTGGGAAAAATAGCAAGACTTTATGTATATATTATAAATATATATATATATGAATGGTAATTTATATGAATTGGCTTGGGAAATTGCACAGTGTTGGCCAGATGTAAGTCATGGAGGTGGTGGTTGTAACTTACTACTGGCAGTGGTTTCTGGTGTAGAAATCCCACCATCAGCACTGGTGTCCTTAAAACAAGGACAAATTTTGGACACAGAGACACACATAGAGGGAAGAGGATATAAGAGACTCAGGGAGATGATGGCCATCTATAAGCCAAGGAGAGAGGCCTGGAACTGATCCTCCTCTCTGAAGGAACCAATCCTGACAACATCTGAGTTTTGAACTTGAGTACTTAGAGTAATAGAGTTGCTATTTTTTATTTTTCTGAATATTTTCGATCAGCAGTTGGTTGAATACATGAATGGATAAGTTAGAAGAGGGGAAAAGAAGACTCATTATAATCTCGTTACTTGTCCACTTGCAATGTCACCTGAGAGTCAAACACACCACCTAAACAGGGATAAATACTGCTCCTCCGCAATCCTAGATTCTGAAGGATCCAGCGACCTGTAAGTATAGCAGAATCTGAGGTCCATTCTCAGTCCTCCACTGATTAACAGGGCCACTCCAAAGCTCTCTGGGACCCTGTTCCCCTTCTCTAAATGAGGAATAATAGTTCATCTTGATCTGTGTAATAGTTTGAACTGTGTTCCTGCAAAATTCCTACTTTGAAGCCCTATACCCCAGTATCTCAGAATATGACCATATTTGGGCATAGGGTCTTTACAGATGAGATCATTAAGATGGACCCTAATCCGATATGACTGGTGTCCTTAAAACAAGGACAAATTTTGGACACAGAGACACAAATAGAGGGAAGAGGATATAAGAGACACAGGGAGATGATGGCCATCTATAAGCCAAGGAGAGAGGCCTGGAACTGATCCTCCTCTCATAGTTTCTGAAGGAACCAATCCTGACAACATCTGAGTTTTGAACTTCTAGTCTCCAGAACTGTGAAACATTTCTGTTGTTTAGGCCAACCAGTCTGTGGCACTTAGTTACAGCCGCCCTAGGAAACTAATACAGTTTGTATAAAAGTAACACCTACTTTGTGTACATGTTACTTCACCTCTACTCCTGTGACAATGCAAGTCACATGTGTGTCAGTGCATATGATCATCTCAGTAGCCTTTGGGTAGAGCCTACCATTGACCAGCAGCAGATGTCATAATTCCGCATGTTCTCCCTGAAATCAACTTTGCATAAGAATTCCAACTGATAGCAGAGCAAAAACACATAAGGCTATCTCTGCTCTGTTATCTGATTTTGGATCTACTCTACTAACAAGTCAACGGGTTTGAATTTCACCTCCTGTTTCTGCCCATCTGTCAAGCCGGCACGTTTCAAATGAATTAAATGAGTATTTACCGAGCTGCTCTAACCACAGTCATCATAATAGCTACCACTTACTGAGATTTATTCTGGGCCAGGCACTGGGCTGTGCACTTAGAGACATTATGTAACTTGAAGCTTGCCACAAGACTAGGAAATAGGTAGTTTCATCTCCATTGCACAGATGAGGAAGTTCATCTGTGCCACTGAGTGTACCACTGAGATAGGTACAGTGAACCTTGCAGAACAGGAGGCTGTAGTCTCCACTCATGAGGACTTAGAAATCCTATTGTTGATGTAGTTTAAGTAGACAAAACAAGTAGAGATTTTAATGATTGGATGCGTATAACAAGCTGTTAAACTGAATATAAATAAGTGCCAGCCCTACAATATTATGACCTCCTCAAAGTACAAACCATGTTATTACTTGAACTTGTAGCCTTGTGGTTGTTGCAGTGATTCAATAGAAGTGTATGGAAGGAAGGGAGAGATGGAGGGAGAAAGGAAGAGAGGAATGAAGGAAGGGAGAGAGTGTGGGAGGGAGGGAGGAGGGGGGGAGGGAGAAAAAAATTGATTCTCAGAAAACATTAGTGTCACTGTTCTATCTTGGCCTCAAAGCAAAATGATAGGGTTTGGAGCTGTCAAGGCAGAGATGAGAGTAGCACATCCAGAAATGGGGGTAAGGAAAAGGACAGACAGCAGAAGGAGCAGATAAAATCTAGATCCCAGAGAAAGACAGAATGTAGGACACAAGGCCTACACAGTCAGCCCTCACTAACCATAGGTTCTGCATCCATGTATTCAACCAACTGCGATCGAAAATATTCAGAAAAATAAAAAATAGCAACTCTATTACTCTAAGTATTCAAAGACTGAGGCAGGAGGATTGCTTGAACCCAGCAATTTGAGGCTGCAGTGAGCTGTGGTCATGCCACTGCACTCAGACATGGGGAGCAGAGCAAGATCCCCATCTCTAAAGAAAAAAAAATTATAAGAATGCAACAATAAAATATAACATAAATAAAAAATACTATATAACAACTTTTATGTGGCATTTTCATTATATTAGGTAATTTAGAGATGATTTAAAGTTAACGAAGCCGGGCTCGGTGGCTCAGCCTGTAATCCCGCGCCTTGGGAGGCTGAGGTGAGTGGATTGCCTGAGCCCGCGGGTTCGAGACCCGCCTGGGCAAGTGAGACCTCATCTCTACAATAAATCAAAAAATTAGCCGGGCGT
>CAUYQG010105842.1:0-13596 GCA_963574415.1 Tarsius wallacei
CTAGAAAAGGCAATAATAGCCAAAGCAATTCTCTGCAAAAGGAACAAAGCTGGAGATATCACATTTCCAGACTTTAAACTATATTATAAGCCTCCAACAACCAAGACAGCGTGGTATTGGTAGAGGAATAGGCACATAGACAAATGGCACAGGACAGAGATTCTGGAAACAAAATCACAGCCCCCCAACTGACTCTTGACAAAGACAACAATAGCAAACACTGGGAAAGGAAACCACATTTAGCAAATGGTGCTGGGAAACCTGGATAGCCATGTGCAGACGAATGAAACTGGATCTCTATCTATCACCATATACAAAAATTAACTCAAAATGGATCAAGGATTTAAATGTAAAACCTCAAACTACAAGAATCTTAGAAGAAAGTATAGGGAACACCCTCCTGGACATCAGAGTAGGCAATGAATTCATGACAAAGTTCTCAAAACCAAGGGCAACCAAATTTAAGCTAGGAAAGTGGAACTTTATCAAACTAAAAAACTTTTGCACAACAAAATAAACCATCAAGAGAGTAAAGAGACAACCCAAAGAATGGGAAAAAATTATTTGCAAGTTATGCATCTGACAAATGGGAAAAGGACATGAACAGACACTTCTCAAAGGGTGACATACAAGCAGTCAACAAACATGAAAAAATGCTAAGGCTCACTAATCATGAAAGAAATACAAGTCAAAACTACAATGAGATACCATTTAACATTGGTTGAGGATGACTATCATTAATAAGTCAAAAAAAATTGGTGTGGGTGTGACTGTGGAGAAAAGGGGACACTTCTACACTGTGGGTAGGAATGTAAGCTAGTTCAACCTTTATGAAAAGCAGTGTGGTAATTTTTCAAAGAATGAAAAATTGAGCTTTCATATGATCCAGCAATCCCTCATGTAGGAATATACCCAGAGGAACACTGTACCAAAAAGTCACCTGCTTATGCATGTTTATTGCTGCATTATTTACAATAGCAAAGCATGGAACCAATCCAGACACTTATTGGAAATAGACCGGGTAAAGAAAATGTGGCACATATACATGATAGAATATTATGCAGCTATGAATAAGAACAAAAATGTGGCCTTCACAGTAACTTGGATGCAGTTGAAGATCTTCATACTAAGTGAATTATCACAGAAACAGAGAACTGAATATCACATGTTCTCACTCATAAGTGAGCCCTGAACAATAGTCACATTAGCATAAGTGTGCAATTGGCAGACACTGGGCACTGCTAAGGGAAGAATGGAAGAAGGAGGATTGGGGGCATGTGACAACATAATGGGTACCTGGTCCACTACCAAGGCAGGAGAGGACCAGATAGAAGGCCAAATTTCATCTGCATGCAGCCTACTTATGTATCAATCCTCACTTGTGCCCACAATTCTATACATACATACATATATACATACATACCAAGTTCTAGTGGTCCCAGACAAAAATTTATTGTTAATACTCTTTTTGCTGAATGAATGAAAGCAATGTAAAGCTTTGTAAATATTTTCTTTATTGTTAAAAATCTTTCAAATCTATTTTCTACAGACTCTTTTAGCATTAAAATAGAAATTTAATGTAAATCTTATAGTGATAGTGCTTTATTAACTGTGAAGGTTACAATAACATATAATACTACCACTCTGGTAGTAGAATTTGGAGATGAACCTAAATAATAGTTACACAAGGTCAGCTAGGTAGACTCATGATCAGAGGACCTGTGGAATATTTGCATGAAAAAGGAGACTTCTAAGTAGAAGCTTACTCTGAGAAGAGAGAGTCAGACAAATAATCTGAAAACAGTAAACTGAGATTAAAGAAAAATGACAATTTTGAGTCTTTGTTTGTCATATTACACTTTAGTCCTAATGACTTCTTTTCCCACTTCTCTTTTTCTTAAACATTTGTGCCAGAGTAGAGAGGAGTACAAATTTAAACAAAAATAGTTTAAATAGCTACTTCATTACTGTAAACAATACTGCAATAAACATACGTGTGCAGGTATAATTTTATAGAGTGATTTGAGTTCTTCCAAGTATATTCCCAGAAGGGTGATTGCAACCCTGCTTCCCATCAGAAGAGGATTGGATTAAAAAAAAAAAAATGTGGTACATATACACGATGGAATATTATGCAACCATAAAGAAGAACAAAATCATGAACTTCACAGTCACCCAGATGGACTTAGAATCTATAGTACTGAGTGAGCCGGGCTCGGTGGCTCAGCCTGTAATCCCGCACTTTGGGAGGCTGAAGTGAGTGGCTTGCCTGAGCCCGCGGGTTCGAGACCAGCCGGGACAACTTGGTGAGACCTCAGCTCTACAATAAATCAAAAAATCAGCCATGGTAGCGCGCGCCTGCAGTTCCAGCTACTTGGAAGGCTGAGGCGGAAGGATCGCCGGAGCCCAGCAGATCGGGGCTGCGGTGGCCGGGAGCGGCCACTGCACTCCAGTCTGGGCGACAGAGTGAGACTCCAACTCAACAACAACAACAACAACAACAACAACAACAACAACAGCAACAAAAATACTGAGTGATCTTTCACAGAAACAAAGAACTGAGTATCACATGTTCTCACTCATAAGCGGACCTCGAACAATTATCATAATACTATAAGAAAAGGATTGGCAGTAGCAGGAAACTGCTGGGAGGGGGCGGGGAGGTGAGATTGGCATCAGTGGGAATCTGCCTGGGGAAGGGGTGCGCACCTCATCAACAAGGGTACCTGCATAATGGACATTTGTATACCTAACCCTGAATTGTACCGCACATCTTTAAAATAAAAAAAAAAATTAAAAGAAAAAAAGTATCTGTTAGGAATTGTTAACATAAGTCAGCACTAACATGAAAAAAGAAAGAGAGAGTAATGTTTCTTATTTGTGCAGAGAATTCTTATCATAAAGAAGCCACCTCTTAATATGTATTAGATCCCAGAGTGATTACTTATGGCATCAGTAATAGAAACCTTTGTGGTACTGGAGTCTGACAATCAAAGGGAGCATTTGTCCACCCATTAATTGACTCACTCATGTAGCAAAGATTTCTTGAGGCCTTAGACAGTATGCTAAGAATTTAATTCAGTGATACAAACTCTTTTCTTTACTCAAGGAAGCATTGGACCAAACAGAAAAGTGGATCAATAATTTCAGGACATAATGAAAGAGAAATGTACTGTAGTTGGAGGAGCAGTTGAGACTATTCAGAAAAGATTTCTAGGATGAGATTCATGATCTGAGTGTTAAAGAAGGAGTAGAAGCTAGTTAGAAGAATGTTTCTATGACAAAGTGGTTAGGAACTGTGAAACACACAGATATTTGGCAAAACTAAATTTACATGACATTTTGGCAAACAATGTGCTATCATTTACTGAATGCTTTGGGTTTAGATCACAAAAAGTATTAATTCTAAAATACATGGAAAAAATAAACTCAACAGACTCATTTCCATTTTACTATATATATTTTTATTTTTAAAAAAGCCAATACCAGTGGTGGGAAACTGCCAGGGGAGGGGAGGTGGAACTGGCATTTGAGGGAAACTGCTAGAGGAAGGAGGAGTACACCTCATCAACAAGGGTACCTGCATAATCAACGTTTGTATACCTAACCCTGAATTGTACCCCACATCTTTACAATAAAAAAAATTAAATTAAATTAAATTTAAAAAACCAATACACACATCAAATAACACTTGAAGGAGGTAGACATATAGATTAAGGTGCTACACATTGAGACACTAAATAGACCAATAGCAACCCAGGAAATTGACTCTGTCATAGGAAAACTACCTACCAAAAAAAAAAAAAAAGCCCTGGACTGGATGGCTTTCCAGCAGAATTCTACAAAACATACAAGGAGGAGCTGATACCAATCCTATTGAAAGTATTCCAGGCAATTGAGAAAGATAGAAAATTCTATCTTTTCGCCAAATCATTTGACGAAGCTAACATTACACTGATATCCAAACTGGGTAAAGATCCAACAAAAAAAGAGACCTACAGGCCAATATCCCTTATGATCATAGATGCAAAATAGACTCATTTCTTCGAGTTCCCTTATTAACTGATCTATACTTCCTATGCTTCTTATGCTCCATTTAAAAATATTGACTAGTGATTTCTATTGGTTGCTTCTCTTTTCAGATGACTTTTTGCAGTATCTTAGGTCAGATTTCATCTATGCCAAGCTATGATTGTAAATTCTTTCTTTGATTATTATAGGAGCCTCAAAACTTTTTGTCCTCACACCACCTCAGTTATGGCATTTGCAGAACAGAGACCAAATTCTATATTTTTATATAAGCTTTTTTAGCACAAAGGTTCACAAATCTAACTGGATATTCTTTTGCCTAGACAGTCTTGGTAGCTAGACTCCTCAATTGACCACCTTGCAAGTGGGCAGTTTCTCATAATAAAGTACAAAATGAAATGAGTACACTTTGTGATGTGTTCTGATATTCATTCCAGGTGCCTGTGGTTCAGATAGATATTTTTGGCAATATTCTAAAAAGTTGGAAAAACATTGCTCTGTGGGTTTCTGTGAAACATTTGTGATTTTTCTCATGTGCATCGTGTTAATAGCAAATTCTAATCAGCAGGAAACAGAGGGCATGAGCAATTTATTCATCAAGTGAGTCATGTAAGGTAAGCAAAAGAGAGAGGATTGCTGATGCTTAAGAGTGATATTTTTACATTTTGATCAAAGACAATTTCTCATAAATGTTTCAACATATGCTAAGCTGAAAGTATGGTGGTTCAATTGCTAGCAAGGTAACAAAATCTCAATATTTTTAATATGAGTTTTTTTAAAGAACTCAAAAATAGCTGTAGGATTTTTTCCAAGGCTTACTTGAAATCACTTTTGAGTCAAGATGCCAAAATCTTAAAAATCACTTTTGAAGTATAAGAGATATATTTAAAATTACCAATTAATATAGAAATAAAAATTAAAAACCAAAGAACAAAACCAGAAAAAACTCAAATGAAATTTTAAAATGTTCATTTTTAAAGAACTTTAAAAAACGAATCTGTTAAAGTACAAATCTATGTATATCACTATCTAGTATTCTGCATTTTTTCTAATTTTTAATTTTAAAATTTCAAATCTGTATGAATCTGTAAGAATAATATGTTCATGAAGGGATAACATTTTATCACATTTGCTTTGTCTTTTTCAAATACTTCAGAATGTATCTTCAAAAACAAGGACACTCTCCTCCTTTGCTATGATACAATTTTCACCCTCTGGAAATATAACACTGAGAAATACAATTATTTAATGTACAGTCTACATTAAAATTTCTCAACTGTTTCTACAGTATCCTGAATAGATTTTTTTAAAAATAGAGAGTGTATTGAGAATAAACATATTTAGTAGTTGTTCTCTGAGTCTGCTAATAAAACAAAGACTAATTAACAATAAAGCACATCTAAAGTTATTGCAATTAATTGAATCAAGGGAGAATACTATCTCAATAGTATTTTAGCACTATCTCAGAATAAGTAGTTGTTTTTTAAGTGGTCCCAATTTGGAAAGATAACTTCAACATGGATTTGTCTAATTTTTTTCCTCACGATTTGATTGAAGTTAAATATTTTTGACAGACATACTACAAAGGTGATTTTTTTATCCTCTGTACAGAAAATAATGTCAATTTGTTCCATTATTGATAAAGCATGGCTTGATCATTTGACTAAGATATTATTCCTCAGATTTATTCATTGTGTAAATTTCTTTTAGTAAGTAATCAGTGGGAAGACATTTTATGAGGACATAATCCATAAATATTTTTAGCACCCATTGGTTATTGTTCTTATAACTATGACAGGTAGAAACTAATAAATTTTAGGTTCCATAATTTTTTCAACATTTGTTAGTTGATTTTTTTTTATAGGAAAGCTTTTTTTTCTTCACTTTAGTATTAGTTAATAATAATATAGACGTTGGGTTCCTTTTTACTTCAATGTGTTATATTCTTATTCATGGTGTTACCCATAGTTATGTAACAATTTGGCCAGTAAGAGTCTATTTAAGTTATAATTTTTAAAACATGTTTCCATCTTTTTTCTTCTTTAAAGCAGGATTTATTGAGAGGACAGAAAAGCTTCCACAGTGGGAGGGGACCTGAAGGGGTTGCCCTATTTCCATCTTTTTAAAAACAAATTCACTATTTTCTGATAAGAAGAGACTTTATAGTTTTCTTGTATTTTCCTTGGCTTAACCCTGGAATCAGCATTTCTTCAGGGAAGAAATGGAAAGAAGTGGTTTGTTATTGTTGTTTTAAATTCTCTATTCTTTTTCTATCCAATTTGATGTCATTGTCACTCACCCCCAGCTGGTAGCCAATTTCATTTTACTTCACTTTCTATATTTCTTTTTCAAAATCTATTTAGTGTCAACTTAAAACAAGATTGACACATAGGTCAGAACAAAGAGCATTTATTTGGAAAACAAAGAATTGCAATTCAGGTATGCTGAAACAGGGCAGCCCTGAATAGTGTCCTATAAAGCAAGCACAGGAGAGATTTTAATAGGAAATTTTTACAATAATTTGTTTCTGGTGGTAGTTCATGGGTTGAGCAAAAATTCTTAATTACAAACCTATTCTGATTGGTTAGTTAATTTGGATACTTTCAGTTGAGAAATGTTGAAGGCTGGCAAAACTTGCTATCAGTTATTATTCAAGTGTACTGGAACATTTTATGGTTTGGGCTTTGGCAGGTGAGAGTCCTTTTGCAATATTGTGACTCTACTTTAAAGCCTTAGCCTCAATGAATTATTTTCTTTCACATTTTCCCCTTTGATCAAGTTCTTCCTCTAGAGAGTATTGCAGATCAGTTGGCAAATCTGATTTTGTCCCTCAGTGGGATGTACCTGTCCCAAGAGTCATGTCTCTTGTCAATAAATCTCAAGGTCTAAGGGAGTGTAAGTCTAGACTGATGGGTCACATTTCAGTAACAAGGTGGTTTTGAGAAGAAAGCTCGCAGGCCTGCTTAGTTCCTAAAACAAATTGTCAGATCAGACGCCTTTTCTGAATCATAGACTTGATTGACTAAGTTAAGCTTACAGGTGATGTCACTTTGGTTAAACGCATTTCTAGGCAAACTTGTTTAAAGTGTAACATAAAGTAACTCAAATGTTACAACAGTAGCAACAATAACCCCAATAATGAGTAACAAAAGTTAAAGACTGAATTTTAGTCACATTCTGAATTTGAGGGTAGTCAGCTGCATAGATAAAAAAGCCAAACATTTTAATGATGGGTGCTTAGCTACCTAGCATGTACTCAGATTTTTCCAATTGGGTCTCTATTTTGATAGAAGCATGTATTCAAGTGTAACAGGAGTTATTGGCTATAGGCATATATCTCCTTGCTTAGTCAAGATATAATGCAAGATAAATCTATTGTACAAGGGACCAGAAGTAAAAAAAAAAAAAGTCAACAAAAAAGTAAAACAGAGCACAGAAAAAGCAACATATAAGAAGCAGAATATTTTAGAGGGCTTAAGCATATACAGACCTGGTCTGAAGACTTGGGTGAACAATCAACTTTATCTGTCATCTGCTTCATTTCTGAGTCAGTTTCAGCTTCAAGTTTCTGAATTCCAACAGGGAGTAGGAGTTTTCTTTAAATGAGAAATACAAATTAAAAAGTTAACTCCTTTTAGTTTGGCCCCACAGGACTTGGTAAGGAGTATCTGACAAGGAGCTTTCTTTCAGGGTAAAACGAAATTCTTTTGTAAATGCCTATTTCAATAAACAATATCACCAGTCTAAGAATTGTGATGTAAGGTGTCTTCTTAGCCCAAGAGCACACTGTAGAAATATTATTCTGCCAGGGTATTATTTTTATCTCTAACCTTAATTATTCATTTATAATATTAAAGCAATTAAATATGAAAGCCAAGAGGACTAATTGTTAACCATCCAGTGATAATTTACAAAGGTGGCAACTTATATTTTCCAAAATGTGCAGATCTTAGATTAAATAGGACCAGAGGAAGCATCTTTGATTAGGGCAATTTAATGTTTCCACAAATTTCAGCAATTGAGTTTTGATAATGCCTTTGTTCTTTCCATCAATCTGGAAAACAGGATGATACACACAATAAAAATGTAATATTGGCTATGCTTCACAAATTTGTTTTGTAACATGGTCAGTGAAATGACTTCCTCAGTCACTATGTAACTCTAAATATGCATATAACTCATGGAGAAATACTCTTTTCTTGCAACAGCTGAGGTAGTATCACATTGGCAAGGAAATGTTTTACCCAATGGTAAACATACATACCATAACAAAAAAATATCTATAACCTTGAAAGGAAAGTAGCTGGATGAAATTCATTTGTCAACCCACACAGGATCCATTAGGTTAGTTAAAATGACCTAGAACTGTCTGAATTATCTTTCTCGGGTTGAATTTTGAACAAACAGTACATGACAGTTGTGCCTCTTTGGTGGCCCTTGAAATGCTTCCTCACTTATATTGTCTCATAAAAGTTATAAGTTTATCAGTTGTTCAATGAGTTGTCGGATGTGTCATTTTAAGTAGGTTTTTTTTCCCCTGTAAGTTCTGGTAATACTAGTTTATGATTGAGAGCATTCCAGAAATTGTTGTTGGGGAAAAAAATACAACTGTGATTAGTTCAATAAAATTTTTCATTCTGTGATATTCAAGACTGAGCATCTTTTAAAATGTTTTATTTTTATTGATACACAACAATTATACATGTTTATGAGGTACATGTGTTTTGATACATGCATGCAATATGCAATGATCAAATCAAGGTAATTAGGATATGCATCATCTAGAATATTTTATCATTTCTTTATGTTGGGAGCATTCCAAATCTTTTTTTATAGCTATTCTGAATTACACAATAAATTATTGTTGACTATAATTACCCTACTGTGCTATCAAACTTTAGAACTTATTCCTTCTATCAAATTGTATTTTTGTACCCATTAACTAGCTTTTTTTCAAATCCTTCTCCTCTCTGTGGTAGCCATCATTCTATTCTCTACCTCCATGAGATCAACATTTTTAGCTCCCAAATGTGAGTGAGTACATGCAATATTTGTTTTTTTGTTCCTGGCTTACTTCACTTAGCATAACTCTCAATTTCATCTACATTTCTGCAAATGACACAATTTAAATCTTTTTAATCACTGAATAATATTCCAATACCACATTTTTCTTATCCACTCATCTGTTGATGAACCCTTAGATTGATGCCATATCTTGGCTATTGTGAATAATGCTGCAATACACATAGAAAAGCAGATATCTCTGATGTACTGATTTCCTTTACTTTGGATAGATACACAGTAGTGGGATTCCTGGATCATTTGGTAGTTTCAGTTTTTAGTTTTTTGAGGAACCGCCATACTATTTTCCACACTGGCTGTACTAATTGCACCAACAGAGTACTAGCATCCCCCTTTCTCTACATCCTTACAAGCACTTAGCATCTTTAACAACACCATTGAAATCCTAGTTTTAAAAAATGGTCAGTATTATTATATGGTTTTGAGTTTCAGTGGAATTCAAGGCAGCAACTCTTGTCTTGTGATCAGCCAAGTTTTTACCTTTGGCATCATCAGATTCCAATTCTGAGTGACCAGAAATTTTGATGATGGCAAAGGCAGAGGTATGTGGAATTGGATTTAATAAATTATTGACAAAAGTCCCATTTTAATTTGATTCTCTACAGAGGTTAAAAATTCTCTTAGTTTTTAAGGCACACCAAAATTACAAACAACATCAAAGGCATAACAACTCTCTGTGTAAATATTTTCAGTTTTGTCTTTTGCCATTATACGAGCCCTGGCTAAAGAACAAAGTTCTATGTGTTGTACTGAAGTAGCCATTGGCAGTGGGCTGCTTCAACTATTTAAAAAAGGAGATAATATCATATTCAACGTGTTATTTTTCTTAATTATCTGTTGTATATAATCCATCAGTAAACAATTAAAGTTCTGGTTTGGGATACAGGTTTCTTGTAAATCAACTTTAAGTTTCAGTAGCTGATCGGTTAGATTTAGATAGAATGACCTGTCAGGTAGAGGAAGGAAAGTTGTTGGTTTAAGATTATTACAGCAAGAAAGAATAATATTAAAAGCAAACAGCAAAATTGTATAAGAAGTAAGGCTGCTTGTAAAAAGATGCTGAGTATGAGACTTGTGTAAAACTTCTACAACGTGAGGAATGTAGATAGTAAGAGGAGAGTCCACTGCTGTTTCTTCTATAGATTTAGTTAAACCCATGGTGGCTTATATAGTTCTCATGCAAGGAGGGAGTCCCTTAGCTACTGATCTAATTGTTGGCTTTAGTAGCCTAGGGGTCTATGTCGATCTCCATGTTTTTTGAATAAGAACCTCTAATGCATTTATTTCTCTTTTATGCACAAAAAGGAAAAAGTGGAGCTCATAATCAGAGTGTCCTTTGGCAGATGAATTTAGACTTTCTTCTTTTAATTGCTAGAAGGCTATATGGGCAATCTCTTCCTGGTCCAGTGGATCTGGTTTGTTAAATTATAGAGAAGTAGCCAATGGCTGAGCTATCAAAGAAGGTACCTGGATTGGACAGTACCCTGCTAGACCCATAAACTCTCATAATTATCTCTTAGATGAGGTTGAGGAAAGTTTGAAATGCCTTTAAGTCTAAATATTTGACATAGGCCTGAGTAAATTGAAGCTTTTCTCTGCAAACTTTGCAAAAAATTTAAAGAGATGAATGCTATCATGTTCACAAGCTTCTTTAAAAGGGAAACAAAGAAAAATATTATCAAATATGGCACAAGAGAGTTGATCCTTGAAAAAAATAAATATTAAATAAATCTGCCTTTAATACCTGTGAAAGGTAAGAGTCATACCCTTGAGGAATTATTGTCTGTATATATTGTTGTCCTTTCCTCATGAAGGAAAATAAAAAATGGACTCTCATAATCTGCAGGAATGCTTTAAAAAAAAACACTACAAAGATTTATCACTGTGAAAATTTACTTTCTTTGTGGATGGGAGTCAGGAAGGGTATGAGGATTTGGAACAGCAGGCTATCGAGAAATGACAATCTTATTAATGGCTCTTAGGTCTCGTGCAAATCTCCATCCTTGTCCATGAGGTTTCTTTACAGGAAGGATAGAAATATTACAGGAGCTAGTGCAAGGCAATATTATTCTTGGTTTTATAATCTTTTATACTTGGTTTAATTTCTTCAAGAGCATCACAGTTTAGAGAGATGCTGCCTGATATTAAGAAAGGCTCTGTTTAGGTAAATTTGAATTTTTATCAGGGAAGCCGAATAACCTTATCCAATGTCTGTTGTGAACTTAGTCCAAAGTTCCTCAGGAACCTTTTTAAAAAGACCTAACCTCTCAGTGCCTTTCTTATTTAGGTTAAGGGCAAAAATAGGTAAGTGTGTTGAATTTTCACTATTGTCAGTTAGGTGGGGGTTGAGTCATTTTCAAGAATTATTTCCCACTTTTGGAAAAAGGAAATGGCAGCATATTTTTCTAAGTCCCTTCCAAGAAAGTGAACTGGGGCCCAGGGAACTAGTAAAAAAGAATAACTGTCTTAGAGAGAAACTAATTGAAGAAGCAAGGATAAAGATTTGTAAAATGGTAAAGGTGTATTAGAAACTGACTACCGATTTTTTTTAGTACTCTGAGGAAGGGGCTGCTCGAGGCTAGTGGTGTTAAACACAGAGAAGTTTCTCTGCTATCAATAGGACAGTGAGACCCTGCTTTCCAAGTTTTAGAGACATTTTGCCCAAATCACTAAAAGGCAAGATCAGAAAGATCCCATGTGTTTCCTTGGAGAGCCTTCAGTCCATAAGGGACATAGAGGGTGACTTTTTAAGGAGTCATTTAGCATTCTTAAATTATATTAATTTTTTCCCCAAATCCCAGGCTTTTTGTACTAGTAGCATACCCCTAAAATTTAGTTCTATGGTATTAGACTGCCATGCTTTATTATGAGAGGTAGAAAGTCTTTGAAGCTATAGGTTTATTATTTTCTTTACTCTTATTGTATTGGCTTTAGAAATTGTTTGGGACAATTGATTTACTAGGTTAATTAAATCCCGGTGAACATTGGAAGCTTGGGGAAATCTTTAGCTATAGCCCTAAGTTTGGCTTTAGTCTAGGGCGTATAGAAAATGTATAAGTTCCATCATTATTTGGATGGAATTAAAAGGATGAACAGGTTCAAAAAAATTGGGGGAATAAGAGTCGGACAGAGAAAATTGAGCCTGTCTTAGTTTATTCATTGTCCCAATGGTTGTTCAGAAGCATATTGATTAATTTTACGTTTATTTGTACAATTTCTGAAGATTCTTTTGGTATTGGTTTCTAGTTTTATTTCATGTTGATATGAGAAGTTACTTGATATCATTCCTATCTTAAAAATTTTGTTGAGACTTGTTTTGTTCAACCACCTTTGATTTTGATATAATTGAAAATAATTACAAACTTAAAGTACAGCTGCAAAATTAGTGCAAAAAACTCTTATATACTAATGCAGCATATACTATATACTACGTATAATTATAAAATCAGGAAACTTAACATCGATACAATACTATAGTAGATCCCCCTTATCCATGGTTTCTTTTTCTGCAATTTCAGTTACCCATAGTCAAATAGAGTCAAAATTATGAAATAAAAAATTCCAGAGGGCAGATCTGAATTGTCCCTGGAAACAGCTGGAAGTCAGTAGACAACCTGGTGGAGGAGAGAGACCTGCATTGCCCTGCCCAACTCTACCCAGCCTCCAACTTGGGACCTAAGGTAATCTCATCAAACTTGGAGAGACAGAAGCCCCTCCCCCATGCTGGATCAGAGACAGTCACATCAGGTCTGAGTGGGAGACTTGACAGGCAGCAAGTTGGGGAGCAAACCTATACTCCCACTGCAGGGAAAGATTATAAGGCAGTGGGGAGTGGGCTTCAGGGGTCCACACATCTGTCAATGGATACTGGAATCTGCAGATATATTCTGAATCACAGCCCCCCCCAATTGAATCTCAAAACTGCAAAAAGTACAGCCTCAGATAACAGTTCAGATTCAGAACTGAACAAAGCCAAAGGGCCCATATAAGGAAGAATAGGAGATTGAGCACACAGAAGTAAAAGCTACCCCCTCCCATCCCTGAGCAACAGAATTAAAGAAGGGGGGAAAAAAGGAGGGAGGGAAGTCTACACAAATGAAGAAAATCAAAAGAAGAATATGGGACTCACACGGACCCCTAGGAGTTGACACTGAGAATACAGACTTCAGAATGCAAACAATGAAGAGCCCCCAGAATGACTGGTCTCAAATCACAAAACCCAGATATCAAGACATTAATAGAGAGAATCAATAGAATCCAGTAGAGACAAGAGGAAAGAATGAAGGAGTTGATAACTGAGATAACAGCAATAAAGAATACACTGAATGAAATAAACAACAAACCAATAAGCGTGGAAAGCAGAATTAACCAAGCAGAAGAAAGACTCTCAAAGCTTGAGGACCAAAATATGGAACTAGCCCAAACTGTTAAAAACATAAAAATTAGCCGGACATGGTGGCATGCATCTGTAGTTCTAGCTACTTG
>CAUYQG010105843.1:0-14509 GCA_963574415.1 Tarsius wallacei
TTGCAAAGTTCATATATTTGTCCTTCTTTATGGCTGCATAATATTCCATTGTGTATATGTACCACTTTTTTTTTATCCAGTCCAGCTTCGATGGGCAACATGGTTGGTTCCATGTTTTTGCTATTGTGAATAGAGCTGCAACAAACATACGTGTGCAAGTATCTTTTTCGTAGAATAATTTGAGTTCTTCTGGGTATATTCCCAATAAGGGAATTGCTGGGTCATATGGAAGGTCGACTTCTAGCTCTTTCAGAAATCACCACACTGTCTTCCAAAGAGGTTGTACTAGTCTGCATTCCCACCAGCAGTGTAGAAGCGTTCCTTTTTCTCCACATCCTCACCAGCATTTGTTGTTTGTTTTATTAATGATGATCATTCTTACAGGGGTTAGGCAGTATCTCAATGTGGTTTTGATTTGCATTTCTCTGATGATGAGTGAGGCTGAGCACTTTTTCATGTGCCTGTTGGCTGCCCGTATATCTTCTTTTGAGAAGTGTCTATTTGTGTCTTTTGCCCACTTTTTAAAGGGGCTGTTTGTTTTTTTCCTTTTGACGCATTTGAGTTCCTTATAGATCCTAGATGTTAGGCCTTTGTCAGATATACAGTTGGCAAATATTTTTTCCCATTCTGTGGGCTGTCTCCCTGCTCTCTTGATGGTTTCTTTTGCTTTGCAGAAGCTTGTTAATTTGATGAGGTCCCACTTGTCTACCTTATTTCTTAAGGTATTGGTCTTTAGGGTTCTGAATAGGAATTGGCTGCCAGTTCCAATTTCCATAAGGGTGTCTCCTGCATTTTCTAAGATGCTTACAGTTTGAGGTTTTACGTTTAGATCTTTGATCCATTTAGAGTTAATTTTGGTGTATGGTGATAGGTAGGTGTCCTGTTTCAGTCTTCTGCATGTGGTCAGCCAGTTTTCCCAGCACCATTTACTGATTAGGTTTTCCTCTCCCCAGTAGTTGTTGTTGAAGGCTTTGTTAAAGATGAGTTGTTTGAGGAATTGAGGCTTTGCTTCCGGAATCTCTCTCCTGTTCCATTGGTCTATGTGCCTATTTTTATACCAATACCAGGCTGTTTTGATTACTGTAGTTTTATAGTAGAGTTTGAAACCTGTAAGTGTGATACCTCCTGCTTTGTTTCTCTTGCTAAGGATTGTTTTGGCTATTCGTGGTCGTTTATGTTTCCATATGAATTTCTGTATTGTCGTTTCTAGGTCTGAGAAGAATGATGTTGGTAACTTAATGGGTATTGTGTTGAATCTGTAGATTGCCTTTGGTAGGATGGACCTCTTAACAATGTTGATTCTTCCTACCCATGAGCATGGTATATTTTTCCATTTGTTTGTGTCTTCTTAGATTTCTTTGAGCAGTGTTTTGTAATTCTCACTGTAAAAGTCTTTCACTTCTCTGGTTAGGAAAATGTTGAAGTATTTCATTTTTTTGTGGTTGTTGTGAATGGGATTGTGCTTTTTATTTGGGTCTCTGCCTGCTTGTTGTTGTTATATAGAAATGCAACTGACTTTTGCATGTTTATCTTGTACCCTGAGACTTTGCCAAAGTCCTTTATCAGTGTCAGCAGGTTTTTGACAGATTCTCTTGAATTTTCAAGGTATGGGATCATATCATCAGCAAAGAGGGATAGCTTGATTTCCTCTTTTCCTATTTGGATACTCCTGATTTCCTTCTCTTGTCTCATTGCCTGAGCTAGGACTTCCAACATAATATTGAACAAGAGGAGTGAGAGTAGGCAGCCTTGTCTTCTTCCAGTTTTCAGGGGAAATGTCTCTAGTTTCTGTCCGTTTAGCAATATGTTAGCTGTGGGTTTGTCATAGATGGTGCTTACTATTTTGAGATATGTTCCTTCTATGACTAGGTTCAACAGCACATTTAAAAGATCATAAACCATGATCAAGTGGGATCTAACCTTGGGACGCAAGGTTGGTTTAACATATGCAAATTGATAAGTGTGATACACCACACTAATAGAATGGAGGATAAAATGATATTCTCATCTCAATAGATGCAGAAAGTATTTGTCAAAATTCAGCATCCTTCCATGATATAAACTGTCAGCAAATTAGGTATATAAGGAATAAACCTCCACACAATAGAGGCCACAAATGACATGCCCACAGCTAGCATCATACTAAATGGTGAAAAGTTGAAACCTTTTTCTCTAAGATCACGAACAAGACAAGGATGCCCTCTCTTGCCACTTCTATTCAGCATAGTACTGAAAGTCCTAGAAATTAGGCAAGAAAAAGAAATAAAAGACATGCAAATAAGAAAAGAAGTTAAATTAACTCTGTTTGCAGACAACATGATCATATATAGAGAAAAATCTTAAATACTCCACTGTCAGAACTGATAAATGAATTCAGTAAAGTTGCAGGGTACAAAATCAGCATAAAAAACTAGTAGCATTTCTATATACTAACAGTGAACTATCAAAAAAAGAAATCAAGAAAAGCAATCCTATTTACAATAGCCACCAAAATAAAACAACAACAACAACAAAACAAACAAATAAAACCTCTTAGGCATAAATTTAACCAAGGAAGTGAAAGATCTGTACACTGAAAACTATAATACATTGATTAAAAAATTGGAGAAGGCACAAATAGATGGAAAGATATCTTGTGTTCATGGATTTAAAAAGTTAATATTATTAAAACATCTATACTACCCAAAGTGATCTACAGATTCAAAGCAATTTCTATCAAAATTTCTATATCATTTTCCACAAAAACAGGAGAAACAATCTTCAAATTTGTATAGAACTACAAAAGTAGTTCCTGAATAGTCAAAGCAAACTTGAGCAAAAAGAACAAAGTTGGAGACATTACATGACATGATGCCAATATATAGTATGAAGCTATAATGATAAAAACAGACACATTGACTAATAGGACACAATAGACAGTCCAGAAATAAACCCACACATTTATGGTCAATTGATTTTTCACAAAGATGCCAAGAACATATTAATACAATGGGGAAAGTACAGTCTCTTCAGTGACTCACTTTTTAACTTGTGTTTTTATTTGGAAATCTATTTAGATTTTCATCATGCATCACCTGCAATAAAACACATCTAGATTCTTTTAAGTGTTTAGTTGGTTGGAAAAAAAGTTATTGTATAACTGTAAGATAAATGCTGATTTTCCCTTTAAGTGTTCTTTGGAATAGTTTTTCAAATTAGTAGATCATCTGCATTTCTATTTAAAAAGTCCCCAAATTTTTACTGTGAGATTTTAGAGAGCAGATCAAGGTTATTTTATTTGCTTGTTTGTATGTATGATGTTAAAGATTGTCCTGTGGCAACTTTATTTTTCAAACTACAGATAGTTTTCTTTAATCTCAGGTTATTGCCCAGCTAAAAGTACAGTGAAAACATTTGTTTGAGAAGTCTTAGTCTCTGAATTTATGCATGAGCTTTATTAGACAATTAAAGGGAGAACTAAGTAAACTGATCCGTGTTTTCTGTAAAATATGACTATCATATGTCATGTGGAATACAGTTACACAGGAAGTTAATGGAATAAGCACAACAAAAGATTGTTTGGGTCACTTGAATCCCAAAGGCTGTGATGAAATCATTGAATGTAATTAGCTATCTTTTAGGTCAAATTTTAGTGTGTCCTTTATATGTTCTCTTCCTCTACTTATCATTGGTATTCTTTTTTTTTTTTTTTGATTCAGCGTCTCACTCTGCAACCCAGGCTAGAGTGCAGGGGCATGATCATGGCTACTGCAGCCTTGATCTCCTGGGTTCAGGCAATTCTTTTGCCTTAGCCTTCCAAGTAGCTGGCACTACAGGTGCATTCCACCACGCCTTGCTAATCTTTTTTTATTTATTATAGAAATGAGATCTTGCCGAGTTGCCCCAGCTGGTCTTGAATCCCTGGACTCCGGCAATTCTCTTTCCTCTGCTTCCCAAAGTGCTAGGATTACAGGCATGAGCCACCACTCCTGGCTCATTGTTACTATTGATGATGTCATTATTGCCATAATCTCTTTTAAAAGAGGGCAAAGCCTTGTAGTAAAAACTGGATAGGCTATGGAAGAGGGAAGGAAAGAAACCCAGATATCAATGTTCTTTTTGTGTATCTTTTGAATTTCCTAGAAGTGTGTTAGTTTTGCTTTTACTACCAAATTTTCTTTAAAAAAATGAAACCCTCAAAATAATGGCATAAAACAGCCATTTTATTTTTCTCATGCTTCACAGGGATAGGAATTCAGACAAGAAGCAATATGTAGATGGCTCATTTCTGCTTCTTGATGTCCAGAGACTGCATATTAGGCTTACTGGCTGGAGCTGAATTGACAGCCAGAGTTCAGAATCATCTGGAGGCCACTTCACTCACAGGTCCACAGGGTTTGGCGGCAGGAACTGCATGAGACCTCCCATGTGGCCTGAGCTTCCCGACAGCAGAGAAGTCCCAGAGCTTTCAGAGCTCTGACTTGGTGGCCAAAGGGTCCACGAGTGAGTGACTGAGTGAACCAGGCAGAAGCTCATGGGATTTTCATAACCTGGAAGTTACACAGCATCATTTCCATGGAAGCTGTCAGTGATGAGTGAGTATTAGTGTCAAATCTTCTTAACAGGGAGGGTGGGCATAGGCCTTGCCTCTCAATGGGGAATGTATCAGTCAGGGTTCACAGAAAAGAGGGGGCCAAAAAATGTATGCACATTTTTAAAAAGGAAAAAAGAACTGTATTAAAAATAGTAATGTTATGACCGAAATACAAGAAGGAATCACACCAGCATGCCTAGTTCAAATTAAGAGTCCTTTATTTAGTGCGCAGTCAAGAGAAGGCTCTCTTCAAGAAGCTCTTGACCCCAAGCAAAACTAGCAAAAGGCTTATAAAGGCAAAAACCACAAGTGGGCTACATATCAGGGAGATGAGGGAACAAGGAACTAAAAACAAAAGGAAACAAAATACAGCAATAAAATATGGGGATGTGGCAGGGGGAATTTTGCAAAGAACAATTTCTTGGTTCAACATCTGATTTCAGCTAACCAAGCATACAATTACACGGAACTTGTAGCTAGGGAGTTTTCAAACGGTCAGCTTGAACAGCTCGGGGAACAAGGCTGTGGGTCTGTGGTCATGGGACCATTACAACAATCACACGTACACACTGGGGGTGGGGGGTCATTTTTATGTCAGGCAGACAGCTAAGATGGAGAATTTTAACAAAATGGAGTTACTTATGTCAAGCAAGAGATTGCAATTATTTTACATATTTCCTTAGCTATTTCAGTAATACTCAATATACACTGACAACAGAACACCATCCTTTGAGTGAATGTCACATTGCTACAATAATTCAATTCAACTTCAAAAAAGTAATACATAGATAACCTCTCTTAAAAAGTGTATACCCTTGGTATATATGAAAGGGATGACCATAAAGGCAAAAGAAACCAGTAGCACGGCTCAGTCCATGTCCAAAAAGTCTCAAAACCAAGGAAGCCAACAGTATAGGCCCCAGTCTGGAGTCCAAAGCCTGAGAACCCCTGGTGGCCACTGGTGCAAGCCCCAGAGTACAGAGGCTGAAAAACCTGGAATTTGGTGTTCAAGGGCAATAGCAGAAAAAAGACGTCGGAGCCAGGCTTGGTGGTTCAGTCTGTAATCCCAGCACTTTGGGAGGCCGAGGTGAGTGGATTGCCTGACCCCGTGGGTTCAAGACCCGCCTGGGCAACTTGGCGAGACCTCGTCTCTACAATATATCAAAAATTAGCCAGGCATGGTAGCGCATGCCTGTGGTTCTGGCTACTTGGAAGGCTGAGGTGGAAGGATCACAGGAGCCCAGGAGGTCAACACTGGAGTGGCCGTGAGTGTGTCACAGCACTCCAGCCTGGGTGACCAGAGTGAGACTCCAACTCTTAAAAAAAAAAAAAAGAAAGAAAAGAAAAAAGACGTCCTGCTCTGGAGGAGGTAGAAAGAGCATGAAAAAGAAAGTTAAGGAAGATGAATGTCCTCCTTATCTGCCTGCTTGTTCTAGCTCAGTGCATGGACTCTGGAGCCAGACTGCCTGGGTTCACACCCTGCCCCAGTAACTTACAAGCTAGAGACCTAAGACAGGGGGTTCATCCTCAGCATGCCTCAGCTCCCCTATCTGCAAAACAGGGGCAAGAACAGTAACCTGCCCATAAGAGTTGCTGTGAGTATAAAATAGAGGTTAATACATGTGAGGAACTCAGAACAGTGCCCAGCATACAGACAGTCCCGTGTTCCTGATTAGTAT
Source organism: Tarsius wallacei (assembly GCA_963574415.1). Taxonomy (NCBI): domain Eukaryota; kingdom Metazoa; phylum Chordata; class Mammalia; order Primates; family Tarsiidae; genus Tarsius; species Tarsius wallacei. The sequence continues at coordinate 6,253 of CAUYQG010105843.1, forward strand.
CGTCATCTTCATTATATGACAAGAGGGGGCAGAGCCCAGAGAGTCCCTCAAGAGCCCAGTAAATGCTGGGTGCAGTGGCTCAAGTCTGTAATCCCAGCACTTTGGAAGGCTGAGGCGAGAGGATTGCCTGAGTCCAGGGGTTTGAGATCAGCCTGGGCAACTTAGTGAGACCTTTTCTCTACAATAAATAAAAAATTAGCTGGGTATGGTGGCGTGTGCCTGTAGTTCTAGATATTTGGAATGCTGAGGTGGAAGGATCGCCTGGTCCAGCAGGCCAAGGCTGTGGTAGCTGTGAGCATGCCACTGCATTCCAGCCTAGGTGACAGAGTGAGACTCCAACTCAAAAAAAAAAAAAAAAAAAAGAGCCCAGTAAATGCACTTCAGCCAGAGACCACCAGGAACATGCCTGCACTTGAGCAAGTTGGGTTTATTACTCATTACATTGAAGAAGAACATATACCATGAAGAACCATGGAGTATCTTGGAAACAGAGTATTAAAAGGATACCTGCTCCAGTAGGTAGTTATTGGATTGAGCTTTAGTTGTGTAATTTGGGTGAGATTCTAAAGACACTCTAGATTGATTGCTGTACGAAGGCAGGGGAAATCCTACAAATGGTTACCTCAACACATTTTATCTAGGGAGAGGGCAGGGAAGAGCAAGGATAGAGTTGCAGGTAGTTGGTAAAAAAGGAATGGCCACTCATTTCCGCCAAGAGAGAAGGATGCTTGGCATTTGAAAAAAATTTTTTTAACGTTATCATCATCTCAGAGTGATTGTCTTAGTCAGCTCGGGTGACTATAACAAAAACCATAGACGGGGTGTCTTCAATAGCAGAAATTTATTTCTCACAATTCTAGAGACTGGGAAGTCCTCAATCAAGGTGCTGATAGATTTGATTCCTGCTGAGGGCTTCTTCCTGGCTTGCATACGGTCACCTTCTTGTGTCTCCACATGGAGAAGAGAGAGAAAACTTGGATGCCTTTTCTCCTCCTCCTCCTCCACTTCCCCCTCCCTTTTCCCTTCTCCTCCTCCTCCTTCCCCTCCCCACTCTTTCTTCAAGGGCACTAAACTGGGGGTTTCACTCTCATGACCTCATCTACATCTAATTACCTCTCCAAACTCCCACCTCCAAATACCATCATTTTGGGAATTAGGACTTTATCATGTGAATTTGGGGAAAACACATTCAGTCCATAATGTGACTGCATTTGATGCTGATTTTCTGTGAGGTTGCTTATGCTCTTGAGGACAACATGACCCATTTTTTAAATCGCCAAGACACATTTCTGGATATCAGAGACTTCTGCTCTTTCTCAGGCCTTATCATTCAGACTTATTCATTCAACAATCATTTAAAGAGCAGTTCTCAGATGCCAAGCCTCACAGCAGGCACTGGGAACACAGTCATGCACAAATGGTGCTCTCAGGTTCCCCGGCCCAGAAGGGAAGCAGGGACAGAAGGGGTAATGGAAAAGAGGAGGGACGGGGGCTGCTGTGTGAAGACTGGAGAGGGCTCCTGGAACAAGGAAGGAGCAGCCACATGGAGTGGAAAAGGCATCACCCAGTGAGGAAATAGGGACAGCCGCGTTTCCGGTGCAGCCGAGCTAGGGAAGCGACCTGGTTGCTGACATTGACCCGGGTGACTGGCTGAAGACTTGCACACACACACGCACGTCTGAATACGGTTCACTCTTTAGGAAGGAGGAGGTCCTGCCGTGTGTGACAACACGATTGCCACCTGGAGAGAAGCCTGTTCGGATTCAGAGGGAGGGGACGGACGTGCAAAGCCGTGGGGCAGCCTGTCCGAGTGATGGGCGAAGAGGGCCAGTCCTCGGCTGTTTTAGGCAAGTGCCCCTTTACGCACACTTGCTACGTCTTCTGTGCGTTCGAGGGGCACAGCGCGACCTTTCGATGCGAACACGCACGGTCCGTCGTCTCGCGTTGTTTCTGTCTGGCGAGGACACGTAAGTCGGCTGTCTTGGAACATTTTTAGTGAACGGTCCAACGGCGTACGTTTCGTCCTCGTCCTGTACTCTGGATCGCTAAATGCATCTATTCGGAGGCAGGGTGGCTAGCGCAGGTGAGGCAGAGGTACGTTTCTCGTAGCGGAGTTTTAGAAAGCGTCCAGGCATCCTGTTGCGGGCTGACCCGCCCTGCGGGCTGCAGTGCGGATGCGTGTGGATCCCAGTCCACCCCACCCCTCAGCTCTCCAGAGGAACACTCCATCGAGGTGCTTCCCGACCCTGGAATCAAAAGCCCGCAGAAATGACAAGATCTCTTCGAGCTCTTGAGCTTGTGGATGGAAAAGTCTGGCCTCCCTGGAAAAGACCGCCCACGCCCTTGTCAGAGGTAGACAGGTGTCAGTTTCTCTGGAGAGCTGGTTACCTGGGCTCCACTCTCCTGGCATATCAATCATCGTGAAACTGTATCAGGCCTACTGCCAAAAGCAAATAGCATGGTTTCTCTCTCCCGTGCCAGCTCTGGCATGTCTCTCTATTTCCCCCTCTTCTTTCTCTAATAAACTTTTTTTAAAAAAAACCTTGCTGGCCACGCTGAAATTCATTTTAGGGTTAAGCTAAAGAATCCATGAGTTTTGTGCCACACCTCATCTGGCATCAATTCAACATAACTGCTAATTTATATCCTTTGACCTGTATCTCCCCAGTAACCCTACCCACTACTTCTGGTAAGCACTATTAAATGATCTGTTTCTATTATATCAACTTTTTCCTCTTTAGATTGCACATGTAAGAGATATCATGCAATATTTTTTTTTTTGCATCTGGTTTGTTTCATTTAACATGTTTTCTAGTTTTAGTCTTGTCACCAATAGCAGAATCTCCTTTTTAAAGCTAGAGTGAATAAAGCTGCAATGATCAATTCATCCCAGAAGAGGGGATTGCTAGGTCACTTCCATACGGTTGCCATAATGGCAGCACTCAGCTGCATCCATACCATCAGTGCACGAGGATTCACTTCCAACACACCCTTACCAACACTTTTTGCCTTGTCTTTCAGATAATAGCCATCTTGTCAGATGGGAGGTGACATTGCATTGTGGTTTTGATTGAAATTTCCCTGATGATTAGTGATATTGAGCTCCTTTTCTTTGACCTGCAGGTCAGTTTTGCTCCTCTTGAGAAATGTCTATTTAGGTTCTTTGCCCAGTTTTTAGTTGGATTATTTGTTTGTTTTTGCTACATAGTGGTGTTATTTTTCTTGTATATTTGTGATACTAACCCCTTATCAGATATATGATTCCCAAACATTTTCTCCCAGTGTGTATGATGCCTTTTCATTTGGTTGTTTTTTGGCTTTGCAGAAGATTTTCAGTTTGCTGTAATCCCACATGTTTATTTTTGTTTTTGTTGCCCATGATTTTGATGTAAAAAAAAAAATCATTCCCCAAACATTTTATTGCCACTGAACTTTTCCCTTGTTTTCCTTCTCTCCTTCCTTCTCTTTTCTTCCCCCTTCCTTTTTTCCTTTTCCCTTCTTTTCTTTTCCTTCCCCCTCTCCTTCCTTTCTTCTTTCTTTCCTCCCAACTTTTTTATCCCCTTTCTCCTCTCCCTCCCTTCTTTATTCTTCTCCTTCTTCCCTCCCTCCTCCTCCCTCTCTTCTTGCTTTCTTTCATTTTGCAACCTGGATAAAAGTTTCATGGTTTCATTTCTTGTCTTTAATCCATTTTCGGTTGATTTTTGTGTGCTGTGTAACACAAGGGTCCTATTTCATATGGATAACTATTTTCTCAAAACAATTTACTGAACAGGCTCTCCCTTTCTCATTGTGTTGTTTGTTGCCCTTTTAAAAAATGAGTTTAATATATTTGTGTGTGTTTGGGTATATTTTTGGGTTCCTCTTTTTGTCCTTTGGTCTATGTTTCTGTTCTTATTCTAGCATCATGCTAATTGGATTACTGTAGCTCTGCAATGTAATTTGAAATAGGGGAGTGTGGTGCCTCCAACTTGTTTATACTTCTCAGGATTGCTTTGGATATCCAGGGCCTTTTGTGAGTCTATATGAATTTTAGCATTCATTTCTAATTATTTTTTTAAGTGGACACATAAATGTACATATTTGGGGCACAACAAGACAATTTGATACATGTATACATTGAGGAATGATGAAATCAGGACATTTAGAGTATGTATTGCCTCATACACATTATTTTTTTTGTGGCGAGAACATTCAAAATGCTGTCTTATAGCTGTTTTGAAAAATACAGTGCAACAGTGTCAACCCTGGTCATTCTACTATGCAACAGAACATCAGAATTCATTCATCCTAACTGTAATTTTGTCCCATGACCAATGTCTCCCCGTCCTCTCTTCCACTCTTTCCAGCTTCTGTTAACCACTATTCTACTTTCTAATTCTATGAGATCTACTTTTTTAGGTTCTACATGAGATCATGTGGTGTCTTTCTTTCTGTTCCCAGCTTCTTTCACTTGACATAGTATCCTCCAGTTTCATCCATGTTACCGCAAATGACAGGATTTTATTTTTTATGACTGAATAGTATTCCATTGTGTATGTATGCCATATTTTCTTTATCCGCTTATCCATTGATAGATACTTAGGTTGATTCCATATCTTGGCTATTGAGAATAGTACTGCAATAAAGATGGGGATGAAGAGATCTTTTTGACAAACTGACTTTATTTTCTTTGACTATATACCCAGTAATGTGATTGCTGGATCACATAGGCTGAAAAGAGGTCATTTTGGTTGTTCTTAGAACAGTAATTTAGAAAAGACTAAAAACTCATATTCTTTGTAGGTGAGTTGGGCTAAACGTAAAAGCTGCTTGGATTAAAAAAATGCACATTTTCTCCATTCCGCCCCATCCTCCACTTCTCCTCTCCTAGCACGGCCTTGCCTGACTAACCAATCTTATCTAGTACCCATTGCTGGTGCTGAAAATCAGCCAGGCAAGCCAGACCACCTAATGATTAGAAGTGGACCAAGACTGGCAGGAGTGTGCCTGAGAGGCTGGAGTGGGCATTGCCCACGTTCCCTCCATCTGTGAATACAAAGACATCAGACTGCTATGGCCCAGGGCTCTGGGAATAAGAAATTAAAATTATGTTTAAAACAGTTTAAAGCTATCATGTTAAATGTTATAACTTTCGCTTCGTCTCAAATATTACAATTGTCTGCCCCTTCCTCTAAAAAAACTGTAAAAGAACATATTGTAAATTCCCAAATGTTACCCAAAATGTCAACATGACCAGGAGACTTTGTGTCATGTCAGTAGCCACGTATCAAAAATTGTTAATGTAAATCTCGAGTTAAGCTAAAACTGCACGTAGGCTTCAAACTTGGGATGGGTAAAGGGCTATGAATTTGGGGTATAAATACAGGAATGAATTTGTGTTTCAGGGAGCAGGTGTTTTGGCAGTGACGCCAACCTGTCTTCCTTTAACCTGGTTATAGAAATTAAACACTCCCTTTTCTCTCTGTCTCTGCCTCTCATATTTTAATTGGCCGCAAGTGATAGCAGTTGATTTGTTGGATCAGGCCATAACAATATGGTAGTTTTATTTTTAATTTTCTGAGGAACCTCCATACTGTTTCACATAATGGGCAGACTAATTTATATTCCCACTAACAGTGTAAAGAGTCCTCTTTTCTCCACACTCACATCAGCATTTGGGGTTTGTTTGCTTATTAATATTCTAATTGGTATGAGGTGGTATCTTGTTGTGGTTTTGATTTACGTGTTTCTGATGACTAGTGATGTTATGTCCATGATGTCCATTTGTATGTCTTCTTTTGACAAATGTTCATTTAGGTCTTTTGCTTATTTTTTAATCTGTTTGGTTTCATGCCATTGAGAGGTTTTGTTGCTGTTGTTATTGTTTTTTATTTGTTTGCTTTTTGTCGGGGTCTTGCTTTGTTGCTCAGGCTAGAGTGCAAAGGCACAATCATGGCTTACCATGGGCTCGACCTCCTGAGCTCAGGCAATCCTCTTCTGCCTTAGCTTCCTGAGTAGCTGGGACTATAGGCGTGCACTACCATGCCTGGCTCATTTTTTAATTTTTTGTAGAGATGAAGTCTTGCTATGTTGCCCAGGCTGGTCTCAAGTTTCTAGGCTCAAAGGATCCTTTTGTCTTGGCCTTCCAAAGTGCTGAAACTACAGGCATGAGCCACTGTGCCCAGTGCTATCAAGTTTTTCGAGTTCCTCATATATTCTGAATATTAACCTCTCGTCAGATTCATAGTTGGCAAATATTTTCTTCCGTTCTGTAGGTAGTCTCTTCACTCTGCTAATAGTTTTCTACGCTGCACATAAGCTTTTCAGCTTGATGTAATCACATTTGTCTGTTTTTCCTTTTTTGTCTTATGCTAGTGAGATCTTATCTGAAAAATCTTGGCCTAGACCATTGTCATGAAGCTTTTTGATTTCAATTCTTTTTTTATTGTCTTTGTTATTAAATTTAAAACTTTAATCCTCTTTAAGGATAGAGGCCTAGTTTCAAATTAAAAAAATGAAGGTATATGGATAAAGGAAAGGCATGGGGTAAGAATTTAGCCCTGTGGCAACCAAAAAATTGGGGGAGATAAGGAGAAACGCAAAGTCTGAGAAAATGTACCTGGTTGAGGGAGAAGAACAACCAAGAAAAGTGGTGTCCTCAAAGCTAAGTTGAAAATTAGGGCATGAACACTTGTGTCAAATAATCAGAAGGGTCAAATAAGGTAAGAGCTGGAGAGTGGGCATTTTACATTAATCAAAAGAAAGATCATCGATGATCTTGACAAGCACAAATTTTGATGGAATGAGGAAGAAAAGTCCAAAGGAAAATTAGAAAGAAATTGGACACAACTTGTCCAAACAGCTGTTTCCAGAAGTTTTGTTCTAGTGTTGCTGAAGAATGAGATGGGAGTGAGAGGAGAAAGTACAACCAAAAGATTTTTTTAAGAGGTAATTATGCTGATGAAAAATTACAGTAGGAAATTGACTTACAGAAGAGAGAATTGCTAAAATGATATTCTTGAAAAATCACAGAAAAATGGGAGCTAGTAGACCAGAAGAAGTGTTCATCTTGGGGAGGATAACCTATACTTTTTTTCATAGTAAAAAAAAAAAAATGGCAGAATAAGTGGGTATGGATGCACAAGTAGCTCATACATATGGTAGCATCAAATAATACCTCATACCAAATCTCAAAAATCCTAGAAGCTTACATTTAACTTAACAAGAAAAAAATGGATCATTATTCTGTTTTTCCATCAATAGCCTATAATAGAGGATTTTAATTGAATCCAAGTTCTGAACAAATATGACTGTACAAAAGTATCCTAACTCCATTAGCTGGAAAGGAAAAGTACAAAAAATTAATATTCAGATATGTGATCAATCAAAACTATATTTTGCCTTCAAATGCTTCCTAAAAATGAATGCAGAAGGGACTAAAATTTGAAAACTTTTTTCTACTTGAATATACCACTCTTGCTATGTTTATATTGGCCATATTATAATAATAGCATAATAATGTATAATTTCCTTCTGACTATGGTTGGTCCTAGCTATAGGGCGAGGCAATTGACCGTGGTCTGATTTAGTCACAGATGATACATCACTATCAAATTTTCCAAACAATTTGACTTAGGTGTTCCTGCATTAGGGTAAATAAAAACCTAATAATGCTACTAAATGGTGTGCATCTGGATGGGATCCAAAAGGTGATTAACATTGCCTGCTATGCCACTTCAGGCCAAAGTCTCTGGAATGCTGAAGCATCAGTTCTTGGATCAGACTGATCAACACCCAGAATAAATCTATGATATAGAAAAAGTTGAAGATGATTGGCCATTAAGCCATTGAGAACAACTGAGGCTTGCATTCCTTATTAGATGAGCTAACCAAAAAAGTAGAATAGTGAAACTACATAAGCAGTCTTAAATTTTTATCTTATTTTTCCACAGACTAGGAATATATATGGCATATGCTCATGTGAGAATATATGGCATATTCTCAATATTCAATAGCACCTCTAAATGCAAAAACGCGTTTGTCCTATTTGAGAATATCTGATATTTACATATGGAACTATTACTGTCTATATGTGCATACATAGATATTCGTATAAAATCTTTGTACATTTGGCCCTAAGCATGGCTAAGTCAAGATTTGCAATTACTTTATTTCCATTAGTTGTTGAGAATCAGTCATTCTTCTGCTTCTGATGGTTCTGACGTATTATATCACATCACTTTCCAAATTAGTGAACACAGAGTTGCTCTAAAAGCAG
>CAUYQG010105848.1:0-16503 GCA_963574415.1 Tarsius wallacei
CCCAGCTTTCCAAGAAGCCGGTACTATAGGCACCTGCTACCATACCTGGCTAATTTTTTGATTTATTGTAGAGACAAGGTCATGCTAAGTTGCCCAGGCTGGTCTTGAACTCCTGAGCTCAGGCAATCCTCTCGCCTCCGCTTCCCAAAGAGTTGGTATGATAAGTGTGAGCCACCGTACCTGGCTAAAAAGTACATTTAGAACAAGAACCATTTTCCTCCTTAGAGCTTAGTTGCTTAATCATATCATTTGATTTTACTTAAAATTGTTGATAAACCTGTTTATTTGGCTCTTTGAAATGACTCTGTGAAAGCATGTTTTCTATTCGTTTTTTTTAGAACTTTGTGAGAACTTGCCTATTGAAGGTAGAGAGACCATAATTATGAATCAGATCTTGCCTTATATAAAGGTAAATCTAACTTCTGTTTATTTTGTTTTACTCTCCCCCATATGAAGCTAAATCTTACCTCAATTTTTTTTTTGCAGTTACGCTCTTTGAGTTTAAACATGAACGGGGATGAACGCAGCAGATATATTAATATGTGACATTGTTATTTATCACTTATAAGTGCCTGTTACAACTGTAAATGCTCTTGGGTGCATATGTAACCTAACAGATGACCTGAGGGAGTATTATCAAGTGATCAGTATGAAATAGTGCTGTCTTTAAATTCCTTGGGAGATGGTATGGAAAGTTTCTGTTGTCTTGCAAGAAAGAAAGACTTTTAATTTTGGTTTTATTTTAGGAATTAGTATCCGATATGAACCAACATGTCAAATCTGCTCTGGCTTCTGTAATTATGGGATTGTCTACGATTTTGGGTAAAGAGAATACCATTGAACATCTTCTGCCTCTTTTTTTAGCTCAGTTAAAGGATGAGGTGAGTCTGGCTATACATTCTATTGCCTTTGATAGTCTGTATTTGATTTGGTTTGGGATTCCACTAAAAATGGGACCCAAAACTTATGGAAATGAATTAAAAGATCATAACTTACAAGGGAGGACCCCAAAATCCCCAGAATTCATTTATTAAAAAAATGTGTATTCTTGCATGTTTAAACTGCAGTCACCTTCAAAGTACTCTGTTTGATGCAGTATACCTATAGAGTCACACTTTTTCCACTGCTGTAAACAGTTTTTGAACTCATCCATTTTGATGTCTTATAGTGCTTCATTTTTGTTTCACCTCTTCCACATCAGCAGAGCATTTCCTTTTGAGATCTTTTTTCATCCGGGGAAACAAAAAAAAAGTTGCTCGGGAGAGATAAAGTGAATAGGGAGGGTGGGGGTCATTCTGTTTTTGTTCAAAAACTACTGAACACTCATTGTGGTGTAGGCAGGTGTGTTGTCATGGTGGAAGAACCAATCACCTTTTGCCACAATTTTGGGATGCTTCTTCTGCAAGTTGTGACATAACTGTCTCAAAACTTCCAGATGAAAACTTTGGTTGATGGTTTGATCCAAATAAATTCTGAGTGTACTACAAGGGGCCTGCCTTCCAAAAGATCATTTTGATTTTTTTTTTTTTTGAGTTGTAGTCTTACTCTGTCGCCCAGACTGGAGTGCAGTGGCATGCTCATGGCCACCCCAGCATCGACCTGCTGGGCTCAGGCGATCCCTCCATCTCAGCCTTCCAAGTAGCTGGGATTGTAGGCGTGTGCTACCACGTCTGGCTGATTCTTTTTGATTTATTGTAGAGATGAGTTCTTGCCAAGTTGCCCAGGCTGGTCTCAAACCCGTGGGCTCAGGTAGTCCTCTCACCTCGCCTCCCAAAGTGCTAGGATTATAGGCTTGAGTCACCTTGCCCAGCCAATTTTGATTTTTTAAACTAGTGACAATCCCTATGTTTGGATATAGGGTTACAAATTCCCCAGAAAATGGGCACAAGTACCCATTAAAGGAAATCTACAAACATCTGTCTATCTTCTCTGCCTGATTTTTGCTTTAGATTCCCTGATTCCTTATCTTTAGAGCTAATGTTTCTTTGTTTAAAAAGTGTTTTTATTTAAGTATAATATCAAAAATTATAATGACAGCTAATATTTATTAATTGCTATGTGCCATGCATGATCCTAAGTGCATTGCATGTATCGTTGTATGTAATACTCACAATGATCTTATGAGGTAGGTCTTATTATTATCCCTATTTTACAGATGAGAAAGCTGAGGCACAGCGTCTCAGCAATGACGGATGTGGGGTTTGAGTTGAGTGCATCTGATTTAATTCCAGAGTTTATGCTCTTTACTATCTTATAGTCTTTTTTTTAATTGACTTTAGTCTCTTAGACTTTTACTTGAAAGTTTTTATTAAGATCAGTTACATTTATTTCTTGAATTGTGTGTATTCAGTATTTAGTATTTCCTTCAAGACTACATTTTTTTCACCAAGTCAGTATTTTCTTTTAAAAAAATTTTTAGTTTTAAAGGTGTGGGATACAATTCAGAGTTAAGTATACAAATATTCATGAGTCAGTATTTTCTAATTTTAAAATTTACTTAGCAGTTTTTTTTTTTTGAGTTGGAGTCTCACTCTGTCACCCAGACTGGAGTGCAGTGGCTGCTCCCGGCCACTGCAGCCTCGACCTGTTGGGCTCCAGCGATCCTTCCGCCTCAGCCTTCCGAGTAGCCAGAATTACAGGCACGCGCTACCATGCCTGGCTGATTTTTGATTTTATTTTATTGTAGAGATGAGGTCTTGCCAAGTTGCCCAGGCGGGTCTCAAACCCGTGGGCTCAGGCAATCCACTCATCTCAGCCTCCCAAAGCGTGGGATTACAGGCTGAGCCACCGAGCCCGGCTTACTTAGCAGTTTTTAACCTTATTCTGACTGGAGAATATTGGGCAGAGGACTTGATTTTTACATGTGGTCTTTGGGGCTTGTGTACTTGCAGTGTCCTGAAGTTCGTTTGAATATCATCTCCAATTTGGATTGTGTAAATGAAGTGATTGGAATCCGACAGCTCTCTCAGTCTCTCCTTCCTGCCATAGTGGAGCTGGCCAAAGATGCCAAGTGGAGGGTCCGGCTGGCCATCATTGAGTATATGCCGTTGCTAGCAGGCCAGCTGGTGAGTACATGTGCTCTGAACTGTAGGGTAGGGTCAAATAGTGGAGACTGACCTGGCAAGTAGGAGGCCCACATAGCCTGTATGATTATGTTTATTTGGATGTGTGAAAGGATGGTGTTGTCCTTGTTGCCTGTAGAATGGTTTTTTTTTATTTTTTATTTTTGAGTTGGAATCCACTCAGTTGCCCAGACTGGAGTGCAGTGGCCACTCCCGGCCACTGCAGCCTCGACCTGCTGGGCTCTGGCGATCCTTCCGCCTCAGCCTTCCAAGTAGCTGGAACTACAGGCGTGCGCTACCACACCCGGCTAATTTTTTTTATTTATTGTAGAGATGAGGTCTTGCCAAGTTGCCCAGGTGGATCTTGAACCCGCGGGCTCAGGCAATTCACTCACCTCGGCCTCCCAAAGCGCGGGATTACAGGCTGAGCCACCGAGCCCATCCGGTTTCTATTTTTATTATTGCATAAATGTCTAATCAAAAGGTGTGGGTTGAGTATCCCTTATCCAAAATGCCTGGAACCAGAAGTGTTAGAGATTTCAGATTTTGGAATATTTGCAGTACATATCAGTTGAGCATCCCAAATCCAAAAATTCAAAATCCAAAATGCCCCAATGAGTGTTTCCTTTGAGTGTAATGTCAGTGCATTGGTTTTTTGGGCCAGGCACAGTGGCTCACGTCTGTGATCCTAGTGCTTGGGGAGGTTGAGGTGGAGGGTCTCTTGAGGGGAGGAGTTCAAGACTAGCCTAGGCAACATAGTGAGACCCTGTCTCCAAAAAATAGAAAAATTAGCCGGGTATGGTGGTACATGCCCATAGTCCCAGCTACTAGGGAGGCTGAGGCAGATGGATTGCTTGAGCCCAAGAGTTCAGAACAGGTTGTGGTGAGCCGTGATTGTGCCACTGCAGGTTTCATTCCAGAGTGAAACCCTGTCTCAAAAAAAAAAAAAAAGTTTTGGATTTTGGAGCATTTTGGGTTTGAGATTTTTGGATTTGGGATGCTCAACCTGAATTATGGAAACACATTTCACCTTACTACCACCTAAAAACAGCAATAGAGGAATATGATTAGTTTCTTGCTATTTGTAGCATAGACTTTTAAATATTTAATGTCTCTGTGACTTAAGGAATATTTAACTGAGAAGAAAGGGAATATGGTTTCCAGGTAAGTCTGCTTTGATTTTTGCTCAAGGTTCTTCTCTGTTTGCTTGTATTCTGAGCAGAATGTCCCTAGATACCACTTTCTACATTCTGATTAAAGGGAGTTGAGGAATCACCATGTAGAAAGGGAGTATTGAAGCTTGTAATGTCAGTATTTTGGCCAAAGTCTATACATTATCACATTATCTTTACTGCTTGAGTTTCTGAGTGGTGTTACTTTAACTAGTATCATGCTGGTTAGAATTTCAGAGCTGGATTTTATAGCCACATCCTTTCCTTTCTTAGTAGATACCCCAGACAGTTCTAAGTCTGATATACCGGTATGCCTGTTGGTAGCAACTTGTTAGAGTGTTGTTACTGTCTGTTACAATCTAGTTGGGGAGATAGGTGATCTCTTTTAGGGCAGGGATTATGTTCAGTGTTTCATTTCCAATGTCTGCCAGAGTGCTGCCTTCATTAATTAGACACTTAATTAATTAATTTTGAGTCTGAGTCTCACTCTGTTGCCCAGACTGGAGTGCACTGGCATGCTCACAGCCACCACAGCCTCAACCTGCTGGGCTTGGGCGATCCTTCCGCCTCGGCCTTCCAAGTAACTGGAACTACAGGCATATACTACCATACTTGGCTTATTTATTTATTTATTATTTATTGTAGAGATAGATGAGGTCTCACTATGTTGCCCATGCCGGTCTCTAACTCCTGAGCTCAGACAATCCTCTTGCCTTGGCCTCCCAAAATGCTGGGATTACAGGCTTGAGCCACCACTCCCGGTCAATTTTTTTTTTTTAAAGATGGGTTCTTACTATTGCCCAGGATGGTCCTGAACTCCTAGTCTCAATTGATTCTTCTGCCTCAGCCTCCTAAGTAGCTGAAATTATAGGTGTGAATCACCATGTCTGGCCAGCATTCGTGGATTGTTGAATAAATGGATTCTTGAACATTTTTTGAGAAAGGTTGTGTCAGTTTACTGCTGACGTTAGTACAGTTTGTTGCCCTTGCCTCACTTCACTTCTGTTCCTTTCAGATCCCAGCATATAGGATTTATTTTCTTTTCTTGGACCACCGACTTTGTATTGCTATTTTTGACATATTTAGTTTGTGAACATGCATCTTGTGGATGTCTGTGGTATTATATGTTTGATGAAATTTGAAGTGTCTTATTCTTTGAAATGGATGCCAAAGATATTAATACACTGATAATAGGTCAGGTGATGTGATGTCATCTTGTCACCCTTTTCCTTTGTCACTCCCAAGTGCTGTGGGTCATCATCTTTTCACTGGTGACTGTCATGAAACTACTCACCAGCGTGGAAAGTAGCAGTGGTTAACTGATTTGCTGAAGACTGAAACAACTGTCTGGAAGGGAGGGTGAATTTTGGTACCTTTTCTTTTAACCTCTGTTTGTTCTAGACCTGGAAAGTCTCCCAGGGTTGCTGGCTGTAGTACAGCTTTTTGGAAGCAAGCAGATGGTATCTTTGGCTAACTTATACCTGTCTGGCAAGGATGACATGCCTCAGTCATGAACGTTTTGTCTTATAATTTCAACTTCTTGTTTTTATATATACTTTTTTCCTTAATTTTTCTTTATCAGATAGTCAATTTATAAAATTCTCTCAAGACTTTGTGTATGGTCTGGCTTGTGGACCATGGTAAGTAAATGTAAAGTTAAACCACAAAAATCAGAAAATAAAGGCTAATTAAGACTGAAGGATCCTCATCATAGAATGAAAAATAAAGCTTTGAGAGGTGGCCTGGTAATTTAAATGTGTGCCACAAGTTGTTCATAATCTATTAATATAAAGCTATTTTGTCTTATTTGATCACTATTTATGAAGTGCTGAAACATACTACATTTATTTATTTTAAATATATAATCACTGGTCAGGAACTTCCTAGAATTTGCAGAAGTAAGACTGAAAACTTGTAGACCCAGAAGGGAAGCACTAGGAAAGTTCATCTCACAGCATTCACCCACGTGGTGCAGAAGTCCTAGGGGAAGAGGTCTGTATAGATTGGCTCTCGGAGCTCATCCTTAGCCTGTACTGAAGTGGCCACTTGTTGACAGTCAAGAGAAGTAGGGCTTGGAGAGCTAACCATGCTGGGCCCTTCCTCTGTACTCTCACGCCTGTTTTATTCTTCCTCCAATGCTTTCTCTTGTTGTCCCAGAAATACTCTCTCTAATTGGGGATATATCTGTGTCTTGATGTGAGTTGCTTCATCCTTAAGGATGTGTTATGATAGTAGCCAAAAAGGGAAGGCAGTTGAGAATTTTTAATATTGCAGGTATTTTCCTGGGTAATTCATTTTTACAAGTAATCTAGATTTTGCTTAGAGGACCATCCACACTGCATTCTTCTGACTCTTCTGCTCTCTCATAACTGGCTTCTGACCATGTAGTGTCTTTTACCTAGCAGGGCCTGTTTCATCTCACTATGCTTTTCTTTATGATTTTTGCCCTATACTATAGATTTGTTTGTTTGTAAATCCCATGGTATTTCTTTTGTGACTGTTTCATGAATTCAGCTTAATAGGAAACAAGGTTTCCTGGGTGTAATATAAATAGACCATCTCAATTTCTAAACTTTGGAGATGTGTTTTAATGGAATCTTCTGTATCCATAGGGTGTGGAATTCTTTGATGAAAAGCTGAATTCTTTATGTATGGCCTGGCTTGTGGACCACGGTGAGTAGATAAGTTAAAAACAGAATATTATGGAAAGCTCATATATCTCATGATGTTCATACATTTCATTTCAGAAAGGAATCCTGATCTGACCAGATGTCTTGTCTTAACATTGCAGGGATGAAGGAAGGCTTTGATAAAAGTCCAGTCCTCTGAATACAACTTTGGCATTGCTACCATTTTTTCCATCTTAAATTTTATGTTATTTTCTCCTTTAAACAAGCTCTTTGCCCTGTTTCATACTCATCCTATTATGGTGTCTTCAGACTGTCTCTTTTATACATCTGCTTACTTCTTCCTTATACCAGGATCTTCTGTTTGACCATACTATCATTGTGTCTTCAGCAGCTGTAGACTAGATTGGACAGGGATTGGAAACAGATGTAAGGCCTAGATGGGAAGAAATGGCTACTTGACTTTTTTCAGGTGACACAGAGAAGGCATACAGTGGGACAGTACAGGATTCTTAGAAGTGGGAGACATCACCTGTGCCCTAGGGTACAGAGGGCCCACATGTCTGGTTTTGTTGAAAGGAAGGCTTACTGCTTGCTTCCTGACAGCTGCTGCTACAATGCTAGGAGAGAACGAGCTCAGGGCAGATCAGATAGGACAGCAGAAATGAGCAGATGACTTTCTGGTGAGATTCAGGTAGATGTGTATGTGTACATCTTGTCTGCCAGGGGCAGTGGGTAGGAGACCAAGTCCCAGGTCCAGATGTGGCAGCTTCACTATGGCCTTACACCTGTTGTGATAAGTGCCCTGGAGGCTCATGCGACATTGTCCTATAGTCTTGTTTCATGTATGGTGGATATAATAAACATCCTGTTTCAGTTCTACAGTATCTTGTATATGCTTTATATATGTATTGAGTGTATCTCTTTGTTTGTCTGTGGGTACTTATGCCTGGATATTTGGGAGAGATGAGGATACTTGTGTCTGCTTATACATGTCGGTGGTTTTGTTAAAGGCATGTTTGCATCATATGGGACATGTGGCTAAGAGTGTGAAGAGGAAGGATATGAAAAAATCTGTGAAAATCTATAAGGGCTTATATATATGGGTACTTCCACTGTTTTCAAATTAGCTTTTGAAGACTTCTTTCTCTTTATCTTCTCTAAAGTTACTTTTTTATGGCCTATTTTTTTCTTTATAAGTAAAATTTGTTTGGAAAATCATAGGAAAGAAATACCTTTTTTTTTAAGTATTTAGATTATTCCTGATAAATATTTAATGTTAGTGGAAATTGCACATCCTGGCAGATCATTCTCTGCTTTATTTGAAAGCTGACATTGTAAAAAGTGTTCTATTTGGAGGAATTTTTAAATTTCTAGTATTTCACAAATAATTAAATTTCTTATAACCTTTCTCTGTAGGATTGTTCTCTCTCTGCAACTTGATTACTCTCTCTTTTCTGATCCTCCCTTCCAGTTGGGAAGCGGGAGAGACCCTTGCTTATTTCCCTGCAGCAGCATCCTGAAGCGGTGATTTCCTTTCTTTTCTTTCCTTTTTTTTTTTTGAGTTGGAGTCACACTCTGTTGCCCAGGCTGGAGTGCAGTGGCACGCTCATGGCCACCCCAGCATTGACCTGCTGGGCTCCAGCGATCCTTCTGCCTCAGCCTTCCAAGTAGCCGGAACTACAGGCATGCGCTACCATGCCCAGCTAATTTTTTGATTTATTGTGGAGACAAGATCTCACCAAGTTGCTCGGGCCAGTCATGAACATTCACTGATTAACACCATCTTCTCAGTGAATGTCATACTACACAGTGCTATTGTAATTCAATTTGACTTTGAAAAGTAATACATAGATAACATCTTTCTTTTTTCTTTTTTTTTTTTTTTTTTTTTTTTGAGTCAGAGTATCACTCTGTTGCCCAGACTGGAGTGCGGTGGTACACTCATGGCCACCCCAACGTCAACCTGCTGGACTCCAGCGATCCTTGCACTTCAGCCTTCCAAATAGCTGGAACTACAGGCGCATGCTACCACGCCCAGCTAATTTTTGATTTATTGTAGAGACAGTCTCGCCAAGTTGCCCAGGCTGGTCTCAAACTCATGGGCTCAGGCAGTCCACTTGCCTCGGCATCCTAAAGTGCTGGGATTATAGGCTGAGCCACTGAGCCCAGCTGGGATTTCTTTGAACCAATAAATGGTAAATCTGAAGTTATTCTGTGCTTAATCACAAGGACTTTTTTTGTTATTTTGCTTTTGCATCTTAGATCAGTGTTATATAATGACCACTGATCAGTTAGATTTTTTTGAAACCTCTTTCCTGGGTATTAAACTACTAAAAGAATATTGTGAAAAATCCAGAGAAGGAAGTAAGTAACACTTATCTGTATTCCTATGGTTGAGTGGACAGTTGTGATCAGAGGGGAGGAATTTAGAAGGGAAATGTATTTTTTTATAGGAGAAAGGAGAATGGCTCAATATTAGTGAGCATGGCTACAGAGTTAGTTAGATATTCCAAGAAACCTTGCTGGTCAGCCAAATCTTGAGGGGAGAGGGGGAAAGAGAAAGAGAGAAAGAGAAAGCCCAAACAGGGAGAGAAAACAGGCAGAACTGTGGAATGGTTTGCATTCTTCTGACAACATAATTGAGAGGAGCCAAGAGCATAGTAGGCACCTAGCCAAGTAGAGTTCATTGCAGTAAAGGTCTTGGTCAAGGCTGTGCATGTGTGTGCTTGGTCTCCGGTTATTCTGGCAGTGGGCTCCCTTCCTGTGGTAATGACATTGTAGTGAGGATAATTAAAGCACATTAAAAAATAGCAATTAATTAGCAGAGAAGACAAATGTTCTAGCTAACTCCACTTTAGGGGGAAGGAGGGAGGGACGTGGGCCAAAGACAAAGACTGAATATGAAGGGAAAAAATTGTATTACCAGTAAAACAGTTGGCTTGAGCTGCTCCTTAGAGAATGCTGCTGGGTATTATTGACAGGTTGCTTCTTCCATAGTCTGGTCAGTTTAAATATTGGTAATAAGTTGTATAGTTACTATCTGTGCAGTCTTGTCTATTCTCAATGTCATTACCTGGAAGGATCTTCAGACTAGGAAAAGTTGGGTATTTTTTGTTCAGAGGCTTGTATAAATTGCCTGGGATCAGGGCTGTGGCTTCCATAGCTATTCCTGCCCTTCCTGTTATCCAGGAGCATTGGGCCCACCTGGGGAGAGAAGGCGAATAAGGAATCAGTACCTACCACCCTTGATTGGTTATCTGAGCCCACATTTTGAGCTTTAGTGGATCTGTGAAGTGACACCAGGCTTGTCCTTGTTCAGTGCTGTATGTAGCAACTAGTTGTGAGATGGTAGTAGCTCAGCCCTTTATGGTCTAGATTCATGATGTCTTTGATAAATGACCTTGTAGGGAATTGTTAGATGTCAAAGCAGTCACGTTGATTCAGAAGACATTTGACATCTTGTCTCAACCTAAACATTTTAATGGAAAAGAATTAAATCCGTCTATAGTTTTTATTTGCTGTTGTGGAGATGACCGCAGTGGCCTCTGCATTATCTCCGTTACGTCTTTCTCCTCTTCATTGTTCTATGTGATACTGCTGCAATAATCTTGCTAAAATACCACATTGGTCATCAGGTCACAAGTTTGCTTTAAAAACTCATTGTTTTTCTAATCAAGTCTAAGTTTAGCTTTCGCATGCTCTGTGGTCTGAGTTTACCCTAACTGTCTCACTTCGAAGTCTCACAGACTTCAGTTTTATCCTTTGTGTCCTGAGTACATGTTTTTGCCCTTTCTAGGAATTCCTGCTCTCTCCTCTCCACTTACACAGGTCCTTCCTAATCTTCACTGCCTAGAGCAAGGCCATTTTCTTTCCCAAAACTTTCCCAGGCCTCCCTGTTCATCCTTCTCTGTACTCCGATAGTCCTTGCAGTCTTCACTAAACAGTGCCATCCTTCATTATAATTGAACTTATATGATGTGACTTCTTGGAGTGTGCTAGCTTTAATTTCTCAGATGAGCATATATGTCCTTTGAGGAAAAGTGTCTTCTGTATTCTTTTGTAGCACATAGTGGGCACTCATATTTGTTAATTGATGATGCATATAATGAGATCCTGGCATTCTTTTTCCTTGGACATATACAATTTGAAACTAAAATAGCAACAAATCAGTGTATTATGAGTCGGGCTGAGCATGCTTGGCATTGCAGTATGATTACGTGGGGTCTGCTTACAGAGAAGTTTTGTTTTTGGTCCACATTTTTTATGTTGATGTAAATAAATGAGGTGATGCTTGCTAAGCAGTGAGCAGTATGACAACGTGTTTTGACCTCTTCTGCAGTATATGCCATCCGAGAAGCTGCTACCAACAACCTCATGAAACTAGTTCAGAAGTTTGGTACAGAGTGGGCCCAAAATACGATCGTTCCCAAAGTGTTGGTAATGGCAAATGATCCTAATTACTTACATAGAATGACCACTTTATTCTGCATTAATGTAAGTATAACATAGCTGATATTGCTAAGCTTAGGCATTAAAGCAATTATTCACAACTATTTCTGAATTCTGGTTTTGTTGTTTTCTATTTGGAATATAATTTCTTATACTGATTAATTTGGATAGGTAGATGAGAGAAAACTGCTTTTTAAAATTCGTGTTAAAATTGGTTGTATTTTAAAGTTACAGTTTAGTTGTGAATTCTGGTCTAATTCGCTAATATTTTTAATGTTACCTTCCCTCATTCTGATGTTCAAACTAGAAATATTTTCCTGTTGGTCAGTTCTTATTAAATATTAATTTGTCTTATTAGATTTGGGAATTTTTTAAAAAAGTATTTTAAATGTGCCATTTTACTTGTTTTTCTAGGCACTGTCTGAAGCCTGTGGTCAGGAAATAACCACTAAGCAAATGCTGCCCATCGTATTAAAGATGGCAGGAGACCAAGTAGCAAATGTTCGTTTCAATGTGGCCAAATCTCTACAAAAAATTGGACCAATTTTAGATACCAGGTAAGGTTTTAGTGTTGTTACTGTTTTAAAAGTATATTTTACCTTGTCCTCCTAAAGTGCTGAGATTATAGGTATGAGCCACTTGGTGAGACCTGGCCTCTACAATAAATCAAAAAATTAGCCGGGCGTGGTGGCATGTGCCTGTAGTTCTGGCTACTTGGAAGGCTGAGGCAGAAGGATCACCTGAGCCCAGCAGGTCGAGGCTGCAGTGGCTGTGAGCATGCCCTTGTACTCCAGCCTGGGCAACAGAGTGAGACTCTGACTCAAAAAAAAAA
This sequence comes from Tarsius wallacei, assembly GCA_963574415.1. Taxonomy (NCBI): domain Eukaryota; kingdom Metazoa; phylum Chordata; class Mammalia; order Primates; family Tarsiidae; genus Tarsius; species Tarsius wallacei. The sequence continues at coordinate 12,146 of CAUYQG010105848.1, forward strand.
AAAAAGTATATTTTAACTTTTACAGTGTATTGGTGGGAAATAGCTAAAATTCAGTCAGTGATTTTCACTTTTCCTAAGATTTGGGTTTGTTTAAAGAAAATAAAGTAATTTAGCAACCATTTTTGAGGATGTCCACTTGTTACAGTTAAGCTCTGTGTATGTGTAGATGTAGATTTGAAGCTAATTTTGCTGAGAATGTCTTTAGAAATTATTTTGTGTATTTGTCAAGTTTATAAGTGTTTCAAAATGTTTTCAAAATTTTAAACTTCAGCAGTGACCATAGAGCATATACACCTGGAAGGATTTCTCTGGTCCATTATCCTGTCTTTTACAGATAATACTTTTGAATTTCAGTGCTTTGCAGGGGGAAGTCAGGCCAGTACTACAGAAGTTAGGTCAAGATGAAGACATGGATGTCAAATACTTTGCACAGGAAGCTATCAGTGGTATGTATTTCCTTTTTCTGCATTGCAGCTTATACTGCGGTTTATTGGGATTTATCTCTTATGTGAGAGGTGTTCAGTGGCAGGGTGATGAGTATTGTGGGAAAGAGGGAGGGTTGTGAGTTCCTGGAATGCTGGCGTCCTTCTCTGATTAGAATCTTCTTGGCCTTCCATTCCCTCGTCAGTGAGCAGGCTGTATCCTCAGTCCATGTCTAGAACTGCGTAGGAATACAATTATTACTGCTGGTAGGAATGGTTTTTAGTTTGGATTTTAATCACTTTCTAAAGTTTACTTCTGATTAGCCTGTCAGAGTAAAGAAACTGACCACAATGAGAAGTTGAATGCACTGTGACTGCATTCAAAAAAGTGCTTTGGGGTTACTGTTATTGTTTTTAATATTCACATACATCATCATGAACTTTCTGTACCACTAACCTGATTTTGTTTGGAATTTTCCAGTTCTTGCATTGGCATAATGAGGAACAGGAGGGAAAAGCCTTTACTAAATTCCTAGCACAGATTTCTAGTCAATGTGTCCTTAAAGTAGGTGGAGAGAAAATGGAAAACCTTCAAGATATCATCCAAACAAATGGCAACAACTTAGAAGAAATCAAATTTCAGTGACTCGGTTCTTTCAAAAGATGAAACGGGATTAGTTCTTTACTCGTCTTCCTTGTTGGGATGATTATTTAAGCCCATCTGATTGACTGGTTCCTGACACGTGGTACAGTCACCTCTTAATTGTCTCTTAGTGCTTCATCTAGCGCCATCTGGGCTCCTGCATCCTCACTGGTTCATCAGACCCTGGCCACGTAATATTCCGGACAAAACCCATATGGGTTGGGACCCACTTGTGAGTGGAGGGATTCTCTTGATGTTTGCATATATCTGTGTGTCTTTCCATCATTCCAAAGTTTAATGTACATGTTTAGCATTCCTTATTTTACACACTGTCTGGGAGACATGTCAAGATTTGACTGTAGTGAAAGCCGCCTTGTCCTGGATTATGGTGATCTGCATCATCGTCTCACATGAGAGGGGAATGTGGATGCTCAGGGTCAGTTGTTGGTTGTTTTTGTTTTTATTTGCTCAGTTCTTGACTAATCATGCCATTTAGAAACCTGAAATGTGGATGTGTTTTGCTGCTAATGTGTGATGTTGACACCTGATTTCAACAACTCACCACTGTGACTGCATTAAAAAATACTTCACTCCTTTCCCTCGTGAGAAGCTTTAGCTTTAGAGCCTTCTAATAAGCAATTGTTCTACTGTTTCTTTGTAAGACTGCAGTTGTGTATTTTGAATGAGTGTAGGAACCATGGGTGTAAGACTAGATTTCCTACTCTTCACCTGGTTCAGTAACATCTGGTCTTTGCTACATTGTAGCTTTCCAGACTGAAGTTTCATTGCTAATTTTTTAGTATGGGTGATGCTGGAATCTTATCATTTGAAGTGTTTTTCTACTTTTACAGTAAAACCTCATTGATTCTCCAATTTAAGACAATGAGCTAAGTTGAAGAGTGTATGGAAGCAAATTAATATGCTGTAAGGAAATCTACGGGAACTACTTAAATAGTGTTAAGGCCCTCTTCAAAAAGCACCCATTTATCATTTGGTATGCCAAGTACCAGTCTTCTCAGTCACACTACAAGACCTTTCATGAGGCTCTCACATTTGTTTAGATGCATTTAATTTACTCTTTATCCCTGATGTATTTCACAGAGAATGTAAGTGTTTTTTCTTTTAAAATTATTGACATTTTTCACCTTATCAAGCTCCCTTGACTCTAATGAATTTTATTAATGAGATTTTACTGTAGCTTATTTTTCTCTCAGTTCCTCTTGCTATGGAGTTTGCTTCCTTCTGTTTTGGTTTTTGAACAGTTGATTTTATTCACAACCGCTTTTAAATCTAGTGAGCCTTTTTCTGTTTTGCGAAGGCCCAAAAAAACTCCTGTGAAACTTTGTAAATTAAGCCGAGTTTACAGAAAACCAAGTTTTACTACCTACTTTCATTTTTGTCGTACATTAGAAAACAGAACAGACATTTTATGTCATAAGTTATCTGCCTGCATTTTAAACTGCCAAATTACTTTATAGTAGTTTCCATTTTATGACTTTGGGCCAAGGAGTAAATATTTTCCTAAGCAAAAATCTTTTTCTACATTTTTGCTTTAATATCCTAAGCTGATATGCTATAAACATTTTAATTTTAGTTTCAACGTTCTTTATTTGTTATTACCTGCAAGTTATGTTCCTCTTCATTGAGTTCCACATTTGAAAGACTTTTGTCTTAATTCTTGAAACAGATTTGCATTGAGACCATTGCAAATGCCATTGGTTTGGGGGTAGACTTTTAAAATGCCCTTTTGTCCCCACCCTCCCCCGGGGGCTGAGAGCCCCTTGCGTTGCCCTCTCTACCCTAAGTCTGTTTGAGGGAGGGGTGGTGAGCTCTTGCTTTTTCAAGCCTGGCTCTTGAAGCTCAGCAGGATCCCTCTTATTTGGGGTGATCCCTCAGGGACTTCATTGTTTCTCAATAGGGAATCTCTTTTGTTAGTCTTCAGCAGAATTGCTTTGGCCCTTCACCTGATCATTTTTTCCATGGATTGTTAAAAAAATTCCCAGATCAAGGACTAAAAGTTCTCCCATCTTGATTTCACTAGAATATACTAGGAGCTCTGTAAGGACAGAGTTTTGTATCTGTTTTGTCTTGTGCTATATCACCAGTGCCTGAACCAATGTCTGGTTTACATAGCAGGTGCTCAATAAAAACATTCAGTGAATAAATTTCTAAAATCTGTCCTCTGATGTGTTGTGTGTGTAGAACAAATCATTAAAAGTACTAGACTGCCTTATGCTCCCATTGACACATTAAAGGTTTTTCTGCTCTTAGGAAACAAGCTTTATGTGACTCTTCTCCAGCTCCCTGGCTTAGGCAACAGTTCAGGTGGATTTGTCTGATTGCCTCGAATGTCCACTGCTGTTGATTTTCCTCCTCGGCATTTTACATCATCAGTTGTTTGGTTGATTAGGAAAGTGAAGCAGAGACACGTACATATACGTGCTATCCTAATAAAAATGTCTCAGCAACAATGAAATTCATCTTAATGTTTCTTTCTGCAGTTTGTGTGGGGTTTACCCCTACAGGTTTCCAAGATCAGATCTTGCTTCTCTATCTGTGCTGCCAACTTGTGAGCCTGAAGATGTGTTTTGTTTCGTAAAGCAACACCAGGTGAATGTGTGGTTTCTAACGAGGCCTTGTGGAAATAGCTGGCTGCCCTCAGCTCGAGAAATACCATAGCTTGGCCACTGATGCAGGGCCCTAGGGGTCTTTGCTGGACAACTTGTCCTGACTCCATGGAGACAGCAGCCTGACTTTTGAGCTGTCTTGTCCGAGCATCTGAGTTGCCTGCATAGACCTCCAGGGGAAATAAACTTGTCATTCCTGACCCTGGGGTTAAACTATGTCACCGCTTTCTTGTCGCAGTTTTTTTCCCTCATTAACTGCTGTGTTGTCACCAAGCTGAAAGTATGGTGCCTTCCTGTAGATACCATACTGGTTCCATCCCCGCCAGGGTGGCAGGGCAGGGTGGCCAAACCAGGTGGGTGCTTGTCCTATCCTCGTGACTTTTACTTAAATTCCTCTGACTTTTCTTTATGGTGACGCTCTTATAGCCTCCTGTTTCTCTACTGCTTGGGTGTGAACTGTAGAGAAGGCCTTGTCACCTCATGTCCTCCCTGGTGTAGCAGATGAGGTGACGGCCATCTGCTGTTATGTAACTGTTCCCCCTTGGTTCTTCAGTGTTCCTGTTTCCGTCCAGTTCCTCGCTCCTCTCTTTCCTGTTCCCTCACATGTTCCTCTCCTGTCCTTTTCTGTACCTAGAATAGTCTCCGTATCCCCCGTTTGCCTCCACG
>CAUYQG010105849.1:0-21587 GCA_963574415.1 Tarsius wallacei
ATAATGTGTAATGACTTTTATTTGTTTATTTATTTATTTATTTGAGTTGGAGTCTCTGTCGCCCAGACTGGGGTGCAGTGGCCGCTCCCGGCCACCACAGCCTCGACCTGCTGGGCTCCCACGATCCTTCCACCTCAGCCTTCCAAGTAGCTGGAACTACAGGCGTGCACTACCACACCCGGCTAATTTTTTGATTTATTGTAGAGATGAGGTCTCACCAAGTTGCCCAGGAGGGTCTCGAACCCGCAAAAAATATTTTTAAAAATCAGTGTGGCTGGTATATTCACAGAAACAAAATAAATAATTACCCAATGAAAACATATCTATGTAGGCAAGCGTCATGGAATTCATCGTATATCAGGATCCTTGGATATTTAAATTATCTTTTTGAGATGAGGGATGAATTATTGTTCGGCTCTGATTTCCTAAGTTTCTGTTCTAGGGGAAAACTAAACTAAACAGTAGATGGTACAGGATTAGTTTAGCTTTTAGTCAAGGATCTGAGTAGAGGTAGAATCAACATGTCCTTTCCTTAGCAGTGAAATAGGTTTGACAGAAGCTTTCTGAAGCTTTAGTGAGTCTCTTGTAGAAAGTCAGAACTACATAGCAGACCCCATAACTTTAAGTAGTGGATTCTGAAACATTTCCATTTGCAAATGCTAAAAATGTCTGTATATATTTTTAGTATATTCCATTTTCCTGCAGAATTTATTAATAAATCTTTTATATATGAAAATTATGTAAGATAGTTGGGCATACTGGCTGCCAATTACTGGTGACATTGAGTCATGGAAGAACCTCAAGAATTATAGTGGTCTGCACAAAGACAGATGCATTATAAATCCTAGAGAGTTTATGTAAAGTGTTTAAATAAATATAAAATTTAAAAGGTAAAAAAATTGTAATAAAATTCAAGCTTAAATTTTAAGATTAAAAGTTTATGTCTCCTATAGTTTAAAGACAAACCATAGTAATTCTATAAGATTTGAGAGATGTTCAATAAATTTTTGCTGTAGAGTCTAGACGAAGAAGCAGATTTTATCTATTTCTGAAAGCAGATAGTTGAGCATTTCCATTCTGGTGCCTCATCAAATTCAGTACCCTATGGGTGAGGTTTATTCTACATTCTACCATAATGTTTTAAAAAAATCAGTGTATTTAAACATGTATTAGAGAGAAAGAAATCTAATTTCTATCCAGGCAAAAAAATAGATATTTTAATTATAATCTATCCTGGGAGTCTGCCTGTTAACCAGGAACTTTGTTGAAATGCTGGAGGAAATATTAAATCAGCTTGCTCTAATTTATACATTGGTGAACTTTATCATTTTAATTGGTTCTGTTAATAACATTCATTTTAAACTCAGAGAAAATTGAAACTGAATATATAAAGCTTATACAAGTAGAATCCTGAGTTTTCTGGATGTGAAGTGAATATTGTTCATAGGAGAAAGTGCCTTAAGATGCAGAAAATTGACGCGGCTCGATGACTAAGTCTGTAATCCCGCGCCTTGGGAGGCCGAGGTGAGTGAATTGCCTGATCCCGTGGGTTCAAGACCCACCTGGGCAACTTGGCGAGACCTCATCTCTACAATAAATCAAAAATTAGCCGGGCGTGGTGGGCGCGCCTGTAGTTCCCGGCTACTTGGAAGGCTGAGGCAGAAGGATCGCCGGAGCCCAGCAGATCGAGGCTGCGATGGCCGGGAGTGTGCCACTGCACTCCAGTCTGGGCGACAGAGTGAGACTCCAACTTAAGAAAACAAACAAACAAACAAAAAATGCAGAAAATTCTATGCCTTGGAAAGAATGAAATACTTAAATGTGTAGATGTGCTTGTTGTTTTGAGAAAATGAGAAGAATAATTCAAATTGACTTTTCAAATCAAGATGAAAGTAAAAAAATGTGACATATATGAGAAAGAATAATCTATGCTTAATTAAAGTATAATGATCAATGATTTTCTTCCATGCACTGTTTCAGTCTTCATATTCCTATTTTGAGAGATACTGAGTGACTTTATTCCCTGATTACTTGGTGATTATTCTCTTACAGTAAACTTTTCCTCCAAATTTTCTTGTTTTTACCCTGTTTTATAATAATTACTAATATCCATATTGTTTATAATTTTGTAGCTTTTAAATTTTTTAATCTTTCAAAAGCCAAAACAACACAAAAATTTAAAAATCTGAGCATTTAAAAAATGAATATTAATCATCCTCAGTTTAAGGGCGTTGAAATGACATCACATTTTATCTGTTACTTGCTAAATACTTACTGTAAGCAAGTCATATGCTTTACATCATATTTTACTGACTCAAAAGATAAACACAGAAGTCTGGTGCTGTTATCCTGTACATTTTTAGAAGAGTAGAGTGAGAATAATTTTATATACAAGAAAGACTATATATATGGTTGGTATTTTCATATAGAATATATATAACTTTCACAGTTATGTGGCAAAGTAAGAAATCTGACCCGAGTATTCAAAATTCAGAGTTTGAGCAGGTATAACTTCTATGTTTCAGCACTTTTAAGCAAGTCACACCTTCCTAACTTATATTCCATAGAAATCCTTATGATCATACTAGTGTAATTTAATGAACAAGACAAGTAAGACGTTAAGTACAAGTTATTATTTTAAAATATGCAACATGGATTTTTATGCTTTATTAAGACTTGATCTTTCATACATTTCACTCATTTAAATTGTACAATTCAAGGTTTCTTAGTATCCTCACACAGCTGTGTGACCACTGTTAGGTTATGTTGTAATCCAATTTTACAACGTATGTATCATCTTGTATCATTAGGAGTCACTTCCTGTTCCTAAAACACCATTGGTTTATTTTCTGGCTCTATAAATTTGCCTGTTTTGGTCATTTCACATAAAAAAAAGTTATACAGTATATAGTCTTCTATGTCTCTATTATTTTACTTATCATAATGTGTTCAAGGTTAATCTATGTTGTATCATATATCACTTTATTCCTTTACATTGCCAAATGATATTTAATATTAATATATTAAATATTATTGATATATCATGATTGGTTTAAACATTCACCAAATGATGGATATTTGTGTTGGTATTTAGGCTGCGAATTTAAAAATCAACCTATCTGCAAATATGATACTTAAGCAATGTGTAACACTTCCTGCTTTACAGACCAGTTCCAAATAGGCCACAGATTTGTACTACGGCCTGAGGGTTGGGGACCCCTCTCTTAGACTGCGTGACTCGTCTTCATGATTGCCATGAGGTAAAATTCACAAAGCATTTAATACATCATATATATATATATATATATATATAACCTATTATATAGATAATAGATAATATACCTATTTCACCAACTGAAAAACAATAACTCCTAGTTTTACTCTTAGGAGCTCACATTCTGGTGAATAAGAGCTATACAAGATATTATGGATGAGTATACCTGACAAATAACTTAATGAGAACAGCAATTAATAAATGCCATGGAAGAAATTATTTTACTGAAAGGACTTCCCAAAACAAAAATATTTTACTAATGTGAGTTTTCTGAATGAAATGTTTTTCTTGAGACCCGTAAGAAAGAACTTTGCACCATTAATATAAATTTATTCCCCAAACAATTTCAACACAGCATAAAAAGTAGCCTAAATTTTACTCATCAGTTTCAATATTATACCCAAGCTCAATGCCTCACTGAATATGAATATGATCCTGTTTTTCCACATCCCAAACCAAGTCTCCATTCATTTTCAGAATGCACTAAGTTATAAGAAAGGTGAGTATGAACTGGTGAAATCAAAATAAAAAATTAATGATTGCTAGGTGTAATCAAGTTCTGTAGTTGTCCTTCAGGAAGGAAGAGGACAATCCTGACTCATAATCAAGGTAGAGTAAACTTTGGGTATATTATTCCAATTTTGGAGTTGCAAAAGTTTAAAATAAAGAGAACTTTATAAATGTGCAGTACCAATATTCTGAAAGGAAAACGTTCAAATTATTTTTGGAGATGATGCATAAAATATATCTTTCTCATAGAAAATTATATCAGTTTTACTTACACATTATTTCAGAATTTTCAAAAATGTTACTGATTCATAGCAGTTTTGTTCTGCCTAAGACACTCAACACACATATTTCTTTTAAGCTTTGTTATTTAAAATATGTATTTTAAGGCAAGGCCTATTTTTTCTTGTATAGAAGATCTTAGTACCTGGTGCCTCTTATGATTACATAGTATAAGTAAAGAGATGAAAAATACAAATCTAACTGTGGGATCATTGACATAACTTTTATAACTCCCACATTTACTAAATATACGTCTACATTATTTTAATGTGTTTCAAAATTCCTTAGAAACTGAAGAAGGAGACTTCCTAATATTTAATTTGTTAAGAAACCTTCATATCATGATATCAGGCATATTATGAATCACAGTAGCTGAGGTTTTCTGTTATCAGATTCAGGAAAATATTCCAGTATTTGATTTTACATGTAGTAGCAATTCAGGTCTCTTCAATTTTCTGTCCAAAGATATAAGAAATATCAGAAAATTTCTAAAATAGTGTTATCAAGTGTCAGAATTGATTCATTAGTGGGTAAAAAATTCAATTGACAAGGCAATAACAACTTTTTAAATTTCTATTTTTCTAATGACATAGAAGCAATTAGAGGAAAACATCAATTCTGTTATTTTAGTTACATACATATATGAGTACTGAATCGTGAGCTATTTCTTAAGGTATGGCATATTTTTTTAAAATTTCATAGTACTTTTATTTTAAAAACGTGAATTACATATTGTGTGATTCTATTTACATGATATTTTCATAAAGTTAAATCTATAAGAATTGGAAAATTATAGGGATGTTTTGTGCATATATGTGGGTGGGTATGAGCTCACATATGCATGTGTGTGTATGTGTGGAGGAGGAAGCCTATCAGAAGATAGCAGTATAGAAGGGTTCTTTGGTGTGATGGAACTCTTCTGAATCCTGATGATGGTGACAGTTTTATAAATCTGTACATGTGTTAGGATTCATAGAACTATACACCAAAAATTAATTTTACTGTATAAGTCATTGAAAACAGTTGACTTATTTGAACATAAGTCAAACTTTTCCTTCCTTAAGAAAAATGTCAAATGCCCATAAAATGAAAGAAAGAAGAGACACAAAATGTTTTCATAGATTTGTTAATTCCATTTTGTTAAGATATTTGAGATGTGAATACCTCTTTCAGCTCAGTTCTCATACCTTCCATATGTATGAAAATGAAATCAATTGTTCCAGTCATCAGGAAAAAAAAAAAAATTCATACTAAGCAGAGTTTAGAGGCTTAGAGAAAACTTTGTTAAATAAAAGAAGTTGAAAACATAATTCATGATTAAATGTTCATAGTTTTTTTTTTTTTTTCCCAAAAAAATATATTCTACTCTAAGGAATGAGTATAATACTCCAGGAAGTTTGTGTAAGTCATTGTATGAAATTCAATGGAACACAAAATTTAAGAATAGAGACTCTGAAGACAATAGTCTGTATTCAAATTATAATCTGACATATTCTGACTGTAAACTTTAATAATAAAACTATTTATCTCATTAGATTGGTTTGAGGATTAAATGTAGTATTACATAAAATAGTTTAGAATATTTGATACAATGGACTCCATCTGCATTTTACAGATGAAAGAAATGAAACTCAATTATAAATACGAAGCAGATGACCTAAATTCACCCAAAAAGTAAATAAAACAATTGGGATTAAAAGTAGTGATGTGTAAATTTGAAGTCAATGGCCAAGGCAGTTGTATCTTCATCTTTTATTTCCAACTCTTCGGAACTATCCTAAAACCAAATAAAAGGAACTGCAAATGATTATTTTATGTTTCTGAGTCAGTTTATAGAAAGTCAAACACAACCAATACCCCAAAGAATGAATGCCCTGTATCTCTTGGAAAATAATCCACAGGAGAGATCTCACTATATTTCAGGTCTCTTATTTTTCAATCAATCCATTTTTAAATAATTCCCTTTTTTTTCTCATTATTCATCCTAGCAATGTTTCTAACCCTTAATTGCAGTTAAGAATCTCTAGCAGGGTCATATGGAAGGTCGAGTTTTAGATCTTTTAGGAATTGCCACACTGTTTTCCACAGAGGTTGTACTAGTTTACACTCCCACCAACAATGGAGAAGTGTTCCCTTTTTCCTGCATCTTCTCCTGCATCTGTTGGATTTGTTTGTTTATTTGTTTTTTGTGTTTTGTTTTGTTTTGTTTTTTTGAGTTATTGATGATGGCATCCTAACTGGAGTTAGGTGGTATCTCAGAGTGATCTTAATTTGTATTTCTTTGATGAATAGCGAGGTAAGCATTTTTTCATGTATCTATCTGTTGGCTGCTCGTATGTCTAATTTTGAGAAGTGTATGGTCATTTCTTTGCCCACTTTAAAAAAAAAATTTAATCAGTATTTTTTATTTTGATATTGTGGGATACAGTTAAGGGTTAGGTATAGAAATATGCTTCGTTCAGGCACCCTTGTTGATAAGGGGAGTCTCCCCGTCCCCAGACAGATATTGACTACCCTTGCCCACTTTGTAATGGGGCTGTTTGTCTTTTTCTTTTCAGCACATTTGAGCTCCTTGTAGATTCTAGATGTTAAGCTTTGTCATACACAGTTGGCAAATATTTTTTCCCAGTCTGAGGGCTGTCTCCCCACCCTACATCTTTAAAATTAAAAATTAAGAAACAAAAGAATCTCTAGCCAAGAATCCATGATGACAAAGAAACACAACCTGAATAAAAAACTAAGACTTTGAATGAAAAAGATGGGACTTTTATTCCACTTTCATTTTGCAAGTGGGATTAAGCAGCAAGACTGATTTATATTCTTTCTCCTCCTTCTTCTCCTCTCCTCCTTCCTTCTCCTCATCCTCCTTTTTCTTCTTTACTATTAAATTATATAGTGACTATACTGGCAATCATAAACAGATGATATTATAATCTGTTTATTTTAAGCACTTACCCAAAGTAATATATATAGAGAGATATATATCTATATATCTCTCTCTCTATATATATATATTTTTTTTTTTTAATGAAGTAGCCAAGGAAGAAACTGTAAGTGCCTCTTTATCTCTTTGTTCAAAATTTGGTACCAAGAATCAGGATGCCATCTGTTTTAGAAAATTTTGAAGAGAATGGCTGCCTGAATTGGATTGATAATACTGTAAAATGAAGCATAACAACTGTAATAAAGCATTGAGATAATTTTGGCACTACATTCATCAATACCACTGCAGTCAATCTTATCAAACAAGGAGATTAAAAATATCCAGATACGGAATGAACAAAGCATCAATAATAACTTGCTAAATAAAAAGTAGAAATAGCAAATGAAGGTATAAAAAAAGACAAGAGAAATTCAAATAAATTAATAGCATGTCTCCATGTTTTATATTAAATGTCAATTCCAATATGGGCATTTTAAATTTCCTTTATTTTCAAAAAAGTGATTCTATTATTAATTATTTTTCAAAGTTATTTTGAAAAAAAGTCTTAAAATAGACAAGAGATTTGGAAACTTAAAAGTATATATATAAAATATTTAGTGTTTTGATTATTAAATGGTTTATTTCTAACTACCAATCAATAAAAATAATTCTATATAGCAAAGCAGTGTAAAATTTTGGTACTTTGCGTCTTCAAATAATAAATTAAATATTTATATTGGATTCTATAATATGCTTTTCATTTACAAGATTAATCAGGTAAGAAAAATTTGAGGTTTTGTTACACAACTAATAAAGACTTACAGAATAAATGTCAAGAAAAGAAATCTCGTTTCTACATATTGTCTCAAAAATAAAACAAAAGAACAAAATTTGTGTATTTTATCTCATCTCAAATAGGAACATTCAAATAGACCATTGCACTTCAACATTATTTTAATGAACTTTAATGAGTCATTGATACAGTCCAATAGTGAACAATAAACGTCAAAAGACCTAAATGTGAAACCTCAAACTATAAGAAACCTAGAAGAAAACGTAGGAAACACCCTTATGGAAATGAGAATAGGTGACCAATTCTTGATTAACTCTCCAAAGGTGAATGCCATAAAAGATAAGATAGACAAATGGGACTTCAGTAAACCGTTTTGTTTTTAAAGTATCCTATTGATTCGATTGATAATTCAGTTGATGTTATTTACTTTTTTATAGGTAACATCTTATTTCTGTGGCTCTTTTCAATATTTTATTTTTTAAAAATTCATAGCAGTTTTTCATTGTAAGTTTTGATGTATTTTTATGTGCAATAATGTGGTGTGGGGTTCATGGCACTGTTTGAATCTATGATTTGACATCTTTAATCAGTTTAGGGAAATCATCAGTTATTATCTCTTCAAATATTTCTTGTTCCATTTTCACTTTCCTTTTGGGAGACACAATATATACAAACTTGATTTTTTTCACTATGTCTCATATTTACATCTCTAATATATATATTTTTAATTTTCCTCATTAGTCCTGGTTTGGATATTATGTTTGACTAATTGTCTTTTCAGTTGGTAAATGCTTCTGTAATAAAAGTGGTGACAAATGTCATTCTCATATCTTATGGCTTCTATTCTCTCAGAGATTTTGGCATCTTAAGTCTGAAATTTTAGTGATTTTTAAAATTTTTTATAGAAATAATTTTGAATGTATTTTTGAGTTCTAATGATAAAAGGGCTAATTACAAAAATCAATTTGTCTAAAATAAAGTAGAGAAATAGTCTAGAACTGGTTAGTTACTGTGCCATATAAAAAACAGTAAACTTTCACTTTTAAATATTTATTTAATAGAGAATAGAGAAATACATTCATATTTTGTGCTCAAAGCATGTTCATAAAAATTAAAATTAAAAGATAACCTAATATCAAATAAATAGTTATTATTAACATTTGGTGAATTTTATAATTTTATACAAAGTATTCGCCATTTAAATATAAATACTAGGAAGATAAAAATAAAGGGGTTGGTGGGGGGAGAGAAAGTAAGAAAGAAACAAATAACCAAACTGAAGGTATTTTAAATGGTGCTTTATTATACATATCATTTTAATTAAAAACACATATTTTAAATTTTTAAATTGCCTAAGAAGAGAAAGACTAAAATGTAATATAGAGAATTTCAGAACTTCAAATGAATATTTCTTTATTGTTTTCATGTTCTAGTGTCAACTTTTATAATTTTTACATTATCTTTTTAAAGTAACTTGCAATGTTTTTATCTTTGCCCCATATTTCAGTGTGAACCTGACTTGCCAGTGTTCTATGGTGAATATTTTACTAATTATGAGTTTCTTAAGGGATTGATCTGCAACCTCAATTTTTCATTTAGTTGCTTTTCAATGTGATAGAAAAGGTTTCTTTATTTTTAAACTTAGGGATACATTTATGTATGTTTATGTTTATATACCCTCTTGTGTGTGTTAAGAAGTATATGTGGTGTATAAATCTCAATTCCTGAAAATAGATTGTAAATTTTTTGAAAACAAAAAAATATTTTTTCTTTTGATGATCATCCTTTTCCATTCTTGTCTCAAACTCCTTGCTTCAAGGGATCATCCTGTCTCAACCTCCTAAAGTTCTGGGATTTCAGGCATAAGCCACTGTGCCTGGCCAATCTATTCCACTCTTTAGCTTGCTGGTAATACTTACTATTGCTTTAACTGCAGCATTAGAACAACTATCTACTATATACTTATAGATGTTTATAAGACATTCTAATTTTTCTAATGGATTAGGAAAGTTTTATATTGGCATAGATATAATGAGACTCTCAGGAAGATTTGGAATTCACCATGGCTTCTTCATTCTTAAATAAATATTTATTTCTTTCCCTTATGAATAGCATATTCTGTGAATACCTGTGGAATACGGTTGGTCAGATTGATACTTGAGATTCTTTTACTTTTGAGGACTTTTGTGTCTGTATTAAATACATCTATATAAATAAAACCAAGACTAGTCAATGTGAACATACTTGCCTTACAAAAAATATAAAAGAAAGTTCTTTAGATTAAATGCATTTGACAACAAATAGTAATCTGAATACACATAAACACACACACAAATTAATGCCAGTAAAAGGAATTATTTGTAATATATGTATTCATATATATACACACATTGTACTTTATATTTTTTCATTTTATTTTAAAATGAATATGATCATATATAGTAATTAAAACTAATTTGGAATTTGTAATAAATATAAATGCAATATTTATACAAACAATAGCATAAAACTGGTTATAAGTAATTGGAGATATTAAAAAATAATGTTTATATATTCACTGGAACTAAGTATAATTCTAAAGTAGATTATTGCAAGTTAAAATATAAATTGTAAGCACCAGAAATTTTTTTAAACACCTGAAAAAAAATTAAACATATGTATAATATTAATTAAAGTGTTACAGTGAAAACTACTTAATACAAAGGAAAAAATAAAGAAAAAGCAGAGGCACAAAATATTACGCAGCCATAAAAAAGAACAAAATCATGAATTTCGCAGCAACCTGGATGGAAGTAGAGTTTATAATACTGAGTGATCTCTCACAGAAACAAAGATCTGAGTATCACATGTTCTCATTCATAAGGGGACCTTGAACAACTATCGTAATACTGTAAGAAAAGGATTGACAGTGGAGGGAAACTATGGAGGGTCAGGGAGGGGAAGGGAGGTGGTATTAACGGTGGTCAATATCTGTCTGGGGACAGGGGGCACACCTCATCAACAAGGGTACCTGTATAATGCATATTTCTATAACTAACCCTTAACTGTACCCCACAATTTTAAAATAAAAAATGCATTAAAAAATGAGATGAGAAATATAAAAAAAAATATATAAATGCAACCATATAAATAATGTTAAATGTGAATGAGTTAGACAATTTAGACAAAAGGCAGATTGTCAGATTGGACTAAAACAATACAAAGATCCTACTATATGCTGATTATAAGGCGCACACTTAAAATATACAAGTAAGCTAAAAGTAACAGGATGCTACAAAATACACAATGTAAATAACAATCATGATTCCTTTAATGTGGCTTGCCATACTAAAGTCAAATATGTCCCTGGAGCAGCTTTCAAGAAAGTTTCATTGCAGGATTCTTCCCTGTAAATGGCTTATTCAGGGACCATGGTATGTGGCTTTTCAGTGTAGAACCACCACGATTATCTTCCCAGTGATTTTGATGTAAGATAGCTCCCAATATGGTTTCTTCTGATATTTCAGAGGGCAGTGATTCAGTATGCTGCATAATGTGGCATGACGTGTAACAACTTTGCTTATATTGTTTCATTTTATTTTTGATAATTTTTACTCTATTTTATTCTTGGTAGTCACTAGTATTTCTTGTCTCAATTTCTCTTATGATATATTTAATCAGATATATTTTTTTCTTTGGGAACCTTATTATGTAGACTCACATGTGAAATAACAGCCTTTTGTAATTATTTTTCTGAGCTTAAACCATTTTACACATTTTTCTGTTTTATTGCTTATTTTGTTTTATGTGACTGAATTGCTATTAAGGTTTTAAAAATATGTCTGCAAGTAGTGTTTTAAAACTACTTAAGTTATATTTAAGATATATTCAATTTTCTCTGATTTTTGTTAGTTTTGGAGAAAATCAGAGCAGCTGAATTTTACTCATTATTTTGAAATTTTCCTGTCATATGAATCTTCATAGGCAGGTGTGACAAGGAATAATTTATAAAGTTTTCTAAATGTAAAACTACTCATTTTCAGCTAGTACAGAGAAAAAGATTTTGTTTACTGATACTATATTTTGGCATAGAGTAGTGCTGAAGGTTCTAAGTCAAGTTTCTCTACAGAAACAGAATCAATAACATATATGTGTGGATATAATATATATATAATGTATAACATTTGAATTGCCTATACCAATTTTACGTAAATTATATATATAAAGATTATAACATAAAAATTGTATTTATATATGTGGAGAAAGAATGAGATTGACCATAAGGAATTGGTTTACACAACTGTGGAGTCTGACAAGTCCAAAATCTGCAATTTACCAGTTTGAGGCCAAAGACTGGCAGGTTTTTGCATAGCCAAGGAGAGCTAGGGTCCAAGTGTGAATCTGTAGCAGGCTACTAGGGAACCAGGAAAAGCCAATATCACAGTTTAAACACCACCACCCAGGAGAATGTCTTTTATTCAGGGGAGAGTCAGTCTGTTGTTTTATTCAGAAATTCAACTGATTATATGCGGTCCACCCACAAAATAAAGGGCAATTCTGTCTGTCATTTACTATGTTCTACCTTCTCTAACATTTTTAGGACCCACAGATACCAGATATTTGCTATTTGCATTCTTCATGCATGCATTTTTCCTTGAAGAGCTCATCAAGTGCAGTTAGGTCATATATACATGGTTTTTAGTTTTGGAGAAGATCAGAGCAACTGAATTTCACTCTTTTTTTTTTTTTTTTTTTTTGAGTTGGAGTCTCACTCTGTCACTCAGGCTGGAGTGCAGTGGCCCCTTCCGGCCACCGCAGCCTCGACCTGCTGGGCTCCCGCGATCCTTCCGCCTCAGCCTTCCAAGTAACTGGAACTACAGGCGCGCGCTACCACACCCGGCGAATTTTTTGATTTTTATTGTAGAGATGAGGTCTCGCCAAGTTGCCCAGGCGGGTCTCGAACCTGCGGGCTCAGGCAATCCACTCACCTCAGCCTCCCAAAGTGCGGGATTACAGACTGAGCCACCGAGCCCGGCTGAATTACACTCTTTACTTTGGAATTTTCCTGTCATATGAATCTTCATAGGAAGGTGTGAAAAGGAATAATTGACAAAGTTTTCTAAATTTAAAACACTCATTTTCAGCTAGTACAGAGAAACAGATTTTGTTTATTGGTACTATATATAGATATATAGATAGATACATATCTTTATATATATATATACCTTCCTGAAACTACCTATTTACCTATTTTGTGTCTTCACCTGTTCATCTGAACATCAGTAGCACAATTCTATCAATTCCATATTTATTTATTTGAAACTATGTAATTCAATTGTGGATTCTGTTCACTTTCTTATAGTCTACCATTTTGCTCGAATATAGTTCCCTGAAGGCAGAAAACACCTGATTATTCACCTTTGCATATTAAACACCTAGCACAGAATTTGGCATATAACAGTCACACAAAAAATACATGTGAAAAAATGAACTAAAAAAATTCTAATTGCCAGATAATTTTACAGCTGACAGGCACTTTTTACCCAAAGTCTAATAAATCACTGATTTACAATGATTTTATGCCTTATAGCCACCATAGCGATATTAAAAGCTTAGATTGACTAAAAATTTTCCCAGGGACATTTTGAGTTATTTGCTATAGGTATTTGTATACATTTTGGAGAATATTTATCAACATTTGATGAAAAATAATCACTAGAGAGCAGAGAAAATTTGATGTTAATTTAAACAAATTGATTTCATTGCTACTAATCCAAAAAGTCAAGCTGGTTCTATCTATTCAAAATTTTAAATCAATAAATAATTATTGGGCATCTTCAGTTGCAAAGTCCTAAAAAAGTATGGGGAGGGGAGAAAGAAAAAACTGATACAATTTTTATTCAAGAATGTTTCAATCCATGTAAGATTGAGGTAAAAAAATAATGATAAAAATATGACAGAGGTATTATGTCAGCATGTACATGTATTTATGTGGGAGGACTGTAAAGTTTAAAGGAGAGTAGTCTGATTTGCTTAGGTACATTATTTATAGTCAGTGAAATCTGTAGCTTTTACTCTGGGTCTTAAAGTTTTTAATTTAAAGATGCTGAGAGGGAAAAATGTAAGAAAATACTGTAGCGAATCACACTATTTTGACTGATGAGCTATAATTATTTAGTTCTGATTTGTTTTCCAAATCAATAAAAAAACAACAAAAAAGTGGCATAAAGAAAACAGACCCTAAAAGTGAGAATAAAAGTAATAATGCATGATATTTTCTTCACTGTTCTGATAAATTTTGCTCTGAGGCAGCCCTGAGATGATGAAGAATCTCACTGTTAATAATAGTTTTAAATTACTGTGAAATAAAAATTAATTAATTTTCTATAAAACCTATAATGCATACCTATTTATTCTTAACATGCAGCCAAAATCTCTCTAAAAATAGCTTCAATTTTAGAGTTATTCTAGGCCTGCAATTCTTTTATCTACGAAACCAGAAATAGACATCCTTTCTCATGTTTCTTTATAATTGTTTATTAGTCACTTTAGAACATAAATGAGTTTATTCTAGGGAGAAAGTGAATGCATAGCATTAGAGTTTACATTCTAGTATACAAGTAGTAGATGGTAATCTTTGTAATATGTGTTAAATATGCCATGCATTTTTATAACAGCTGATGATGAGTGGATTATTTTCATTTTACCTCTAATTGACAAGGGCAAAACTCATCTATGGTATTCATTTTAAAATTGTTTCCTTCTGTTGTCATATGTTTTATGTTTTTAGCAGTCAAATCTTATACTTTTTACTTCACATCTCAAATAGTAGCATACTTCTTTCTTTTTTAAAGTGTGCATTTAATATGCAATTTATTAAAAGTTGTTTTATGACTTACTTAAAGAAATGAAGGAAGAAATGAATCAGCAATATTGGCAGTGTAAATTGAAAGGAAATTGAGGAAAAGAAAAGAATTACCAATCAAAAGTAAATGAATGGATACATGGATAAAAGTAAAATTAGATAAATATGTGAGTGAATAAATGCTGAGTTCTAGCATATTTTGGAAATGCTCCTGTGGTTTAAAGGTGGTTGGTAAATTTAGACAAAATTTCTAAGTCAGCATACTACTCCCATCCTTCTGTTGCTCTCTGCCTTTACCTAGTTCTTTTTTTTTTGGCATGAGTAGAAAGCATGTTATCATATGCACTTAAATATGTATCAGCATTTAGACAACGATTTCAGAAAATGTAAGATGTTCACAATATTAAAATAAACTATAGAAAATATCCAAAATATTATATGTCTTTTGTGTAGACTTTTAAAAATTCTATACCCTAACTTTGCCTAATAAACTTTACATACATAATCCAATTTAATCCACCAAGAAAATAAATAGTTTTTCTTGGGTTCAATTGTTAGTAAAAGGCAAAGCAAAGATTTAAACCAGTATTTAATTACAAAGTCCTTTCTTTGTTATACAAATTAACATGCATCCTCACCATGGGGGAAAATATTTTCTCCTTCTGTATCACTTACTTAAAAGAGAGATAGGTATCTACAATGTACTCCACTGATGAATATTGCTTTATTTCTTCAATTTAATTATGTTTATAACTATCTGAACATTCAAATGCAGAAGTCTCCACAGGAACCTTAGTATAGTATATCATTATTGTTGCTGTTGTTATATAGTAGTAAATGATCACATCTTGACACATCAAAACCTGCTCCTGTATTTTGTAAACTAATGTTTAAAACATCCGTGTGCATGTTATCAGCAAGAATTTTCTAATTGCTAGAGGATAACTAATTGTAATACAATAAATAGTTGATTTCGATATTTTTAAATTTCTATCAATCAAAAAACCTGCTCTATCTAGTTGTTGTGAATACCGCCACGGGGCAACCCTTTGTGAACTGGTAGACATACTACTTCTCACTAATTTACTGGAATATGATCATAATATTCATTTAGCCGTCTATTTTTTTCATTATATCCCAGACCACAGGGAAAGTGAAAAGACCAGTCCTAACCAAGGCATTAGCCAAAAATCAAATATTATATTTTTGCAATGAAACAGCAAAATTGTTTTTGCAGCCAAAAACCTCCATAGATTAATACTAATATATCCATGCTAAAGAAATGAATGTTATCCTGTTTCCACTACCAAGATACTCATTGGTCCCTGAGGAAATCATTTTACTACTTCTAACTTTACATTTAAAAATATAAGGATTTGCCTCCAAATGTTTTCTCATTTTATATTTCTGAAACTATAAAAGATAATAGAGGATTCAGAAATAAATGTTCTAAATTAGTGCTTTCCAATAGAAATTCTAGTAATAATGGAAATGTTCAATATCACTGTGATACTTACTAGCCATAGGTGGCTTTTGAACATTTAAATTGTTAGCATGGAGTAAAGCCCTGAACTTTTAATTTCACTTAAATTAAACTAATGTAAGTATAAATAAATATGGTTACTTACTACTATATTAGACAGCAAAGTTCCAGATGGGAGTGATTCCATGGATTGTAGAAGTCTTATGGAGTATAATTATGATGATTATTAAGGTCATTTATTTAGAGATCATTCCTTGGAAGGCCGCTGACTGTAGTAGAAGGTTAATGGACTGAAAAGTTGTGAGTTTTACTTTTAGATCTGAATTAAATATACCATTTGACATTGGCAAGCAATTTTATTGCAGTCTTTTCTTTTTTAATTAACTTTCACGGATGCTATGTCAGAGACTATGGCAGAGTAGGAAAATTAAAAGTCTGTTATTTTAAGAAAATGACATTTCTTTGATGACTAGTGAGGCTGAGCTTTTTTCATTTATCTGTTGGCTGCTCGTATGTCTTCTTTTGAGAACTGTCTGTTCATATCTTTTGCCCACCTTGTAATGAGGCTGTTTTTTTTTTTTTTCAGCACATTTCAGTTCCTTGTAGATCCTAGATGTTAGACATCTGTCAGACATACAGTTGGCAAATAATTTTTCCCAGTATGTGGGCTGTCTCCCTGCTCTCTTGATGGTTTCTTTGGCTTTGTAGAAGCTTGTCGGTTTGATGAGGTCTCACTTGTCTATCTTATCTCTTATGACATGGGCACTTGGGATTTTGATCAGGAATTGGTTGCCAGTTCCAATTATCCTAAGGGTGTCCCCTGTATTTTCTAAGGTTCTTATAGCTAGAGGTTTTACATATATGTCTTTGATCCATTTAGAGGTGATTTGTGTATGTGGTAATAGGTAGGAGTCTTATTTTAATCTTCTGCATGTGGTCAGCCAGTTTTCCCAACACCATTTACTGAATAGGTTCTTTTTCCCCCAGGCATTGCAATTCCTAAAAGACCTAAAAATTGACCTTTCATATGATCCCACAATCTGCCTACTGGGAAGATACCTGGAGGAACTCAAATCATTCTATGAAAAAGATACCTGCATACTTATGTTTATTGCCACCTTGTTCACAATAGCAAGAACATGAAACCAACCGTGCTGCCCATCAAAAGAGGACTAGATTTTTAAAATGTGGTATATATACATGATGCAATATCATGCAGCCATAGAAGAAGAACAAAATTATGAACTTCACAGCAACCTGGATGGACTTAGGGTCCGTAATACTGAGTGATCTTTCACAGAAACAAAGAACTGAGTAGTACATGTTCTCACTCATAAGCAGACCTTGAGCAATTATTGTAATACTATAAGAAAAGGATTGGCAGTAGCAGGAAACTGCTGGAGAGATGAGGGGTGGAGGGAAGGTGGGATTAGCAGTAGTGGGATTCTGCCTAAGGAAGGGGGAGGCACACCTCATCAGCAAAGGTACCTACATAATGAACATTTGTATACCTAACACTGAATTGCACCCACATCTTTAAAATAAAAAAAATTAAACGTTAAAAAAAGAAAATGAAACTCCAAGAGATGTCTTTTGCACATAAAAAAAGAAAAGAAAATGGCAAATAAACTGGTAAGCGCTTTTAGAATCAACCCTTTCAGAACTCTGAAAATTAATAAAAACATTCAACAAACCAAAGAAATGCTAATGTAGAAAATCAGTTGATAAGAGAGTTTTGTGGCATTTTGACTTACCTCCATCTTTTTTCTAGAGCCCTCTGCAGAAGTCTTGAAGACAATAGCCCACATTCCCACTAGAAGGAGAAGAGCATACCTTATTTTCAAATAAGTGAGTTTGTTTGTTTTAACCTGTCTGGTGGCTTCCTGAAAAACACAGCCAATAGGTTGGCCTTTTTACTTCCCTGTCTCAGCATTCTTCCAGGGCTCAGGCAGCTTCCACAGAAACTTTTGATAAAAAACATCCAAACGTAAATTATTAGTCATTTCTACCTAGAGCAAGAAATATTTATGACAAACAATACACTAATCAAAACACTTGGAAGGAAAGACTGGAGAATTAGATTAGTTCTATAGGTAGTTACATTAAATGTAAATAGATTGACACCTTTAGTTAAAAGGCAGAGATTTGCAGAATGAATTTAAAAATTGTAATCCTGTCTATTTGTTTAAGTTTCTTATAGATTCTGAGTATTGGCCCTTTGACGGGTGGATAGTTTTAAATATTTACTTCCATACTGTAGTTTATCTATTTATTCTATTGATAGTTTCTTTCATTGTGAAAAAGTTCTTAATTAGATTCCACTGACAATCTCTGTTTTTGCTGCATTTTACTTTTGAGGATTTGTTCATAAAATTGTTGCCTAGACCAACGTCCAGAAGAGTTTTCTCTTTTGTAATTTTTATAGTTTGGCATCTTACATTTAAATCTTTAATCCATCTTGAGTTAATTTTTGTACATGAAAAGGATGGGTCCATCTTCACTCTTTAGACAGAACTTAACCCTTTCTGCCAAAGGCCAATCTGAAAATTGTTGAATCTACTCATGACCTATAAGCCCCTGCTTGGAGATGTCCTACCTTTTCAGGGCTAACTAATGTAAACCTCACATGCATAAATGTATGTTTCACCTGCAACTTCTGTCTCACTAAAAAAGTATAAAACCAAACTGTAATTCAATTATTTTGAGTCTCTTGTGATTGTGCTGCTGGCCTAGGTCACTCATATTTGACTAAAAATAAACCTCTTCAAACATATTTTGACAAAATTGGGGTTTTTAAATTGTCAACTATAGGAAAGAATACGAGGAGATGAAGTTACAGAAGTAGGCTAAGGGCAGATCATGAAGTCTTTATTATCATGGAAAAATTTTAAATTTTGAAATGGGTGTAATAAGGACTGTGATATGAATTACTGATAAGAATGACAGTGAGTATAAGACTCACACTAATAACTTTTTGTAAAGAAAGGTTTATATACAGGAAATTAGACTATTTCAAATAGGTCTTTCCTAATGTCAAATTGCATAAATATCAATGGTGAAAGTAACGTATAGATACATTGCAAAGTGCTCACAGTTTTATTTAATCATTTGTTAATTTGTCATGTATTAAAAAGAAGAAGTTTACTGAGTAGCAATTATGTACTAGGTCCTGTTTTTTGCAGTCTGATTTTAAAGAAGACAGAAATGACCTTTATTTTTAAGGAATTTATATTATATGGGAGAAATAAACATAAAATATATAATTAAAAATATAAAATATAACAAAAATATAAAATGTGTGACTTTAGGAAAATACCAGGTGATAGAGGAGAACAAAACCTAATATATCCACAGAAAAATAATAATCCAACTGAAATTTAGAGAAATAATTTGTCTTATTAAATAAATGCCAGAATAACCTTTTTTTTTTTTTTTTTTGAGAAAGCAGGATTTATTGGGAGGACAGAGAAGCTCCCACAGTGGGAGGGCACCCAAAGGGGTTGCCTCAAGAATAGCCTTTTTAACAAGAGGTTTTGACTAAAGGATGTTAAGTTTTCTTAAATGCTTTTTCTATATCTATTGATATAATCATATGGTTTTGTCTTGTGTTTTCTTAATGTGGTGTATGGCATTAATTGATTTATGCACGTAGAAACATCCTTAAATAACATGAATAAGTCCTACTTTGTCATGATGTGGGATCCTTATAATGTGCTCTTGAGTTTATCTTGCTAATATTTTGTAGAAAAATTTTGCATCTATGCTTACTAGGAATATTGATCTATATTTTTTTTTCTTTTTTTTTTCTTTTTTGAGTTGGAGTCTCACTCTGTCGCCCAGACTGGAGTGCAGTGGCCGCTCCCGGCCACCACAGCCTCGACCTGCTGGGCTCCGGTGATCCTTCCGTCTCAGCCTTCCAAGTAGCTGGAACTACAGGCGCGCACTAATTTTTTGATTTATTGTAGAGATGAGGTCTTGCTTGCCCAGGAGAGTCTCGAACCCGCGGGCTCAGGCAATCCACTCACCTCAGCCTCCCAAAGGCGCGGGATTACAGCCTGAGCCACCGAGCCCGGCACTATTTTTATTTTCTTATGGTGTTTCTGTATGGCTGTAGTACCAGGGTGATGTTAGCCTCATAAAAAGAGTTTGGAGTGTTCCTTCTTATATTTTTTGAGCAAGTAAAATAAGAATTTTATTCTTTAGTAAAATTACCTGCAAGGTCCTTTGGTATTAGACTTTTCTTAGTTGAAAGGTTATTGTTTATTAATCCAATTTTCCTATTTTTTACTGGTCTGTGTAGGCTTTAGCCTTGAGTATATATCCAGAAGAGTTAAATCAGAATATCAAAGATATTGCTTCACACCATGTTTATTGTGCCATTATTTACAATAGCAAGGACATGAAATAAATGAAATATCCATTGATGGACAAATGGAAGAAGGATATCCTTCCACATGTGACTGCATGAATTCGAACCTGAAGGATACTATACTAAGTGAAATAAACCAGATACAAAAGAACACACTTCCTGATACTATTTACATTATAAAGGTAAACTTGTAAAAGGCAAACTTGTAAAAGCAGAAAGAAAAATGGTAGTTATCCGAGTCTTGGGGAGGAAGAAATGAAGAAACATTAGTCAAAGGGTAAAAAGTTTCAGTTTTAAAAGATAAGATCTTATGTGCAATATAGTGCTTATAGTTAGCAATGCTGCGCTGTGTACTTAGAAGTTTGCTAAGAGGGTAAATCTCATTTTAAGTGTTCTTATTACAAATGATAAAGAGGAGAAGGAGAAGAAAAAAGGGAAGGAGGGAAGGACCAGAGGGAGGGAGGGATGAAGGGAAGAAAGAGGGAAGGATGAAAGGAAGGAGGAAAAAAGGGAGGGAGGTGGGAAAGGAGGAAGAGAACAAGAGAGAGAAAGAAGAAAGAAAACAAAGAAGAAAAAGACCAAGATAGAACACGGAAAGAAGGAAAGAAGGAAAGAAGGAAGGAAGGAAGAAAGGAAGGAAGACAACGTAAGAAAAAAGGCAATAGAATATTTTTGAAGGTGATGGATAAGTTTATGGCATAGGTAGTGGTGATAGTAATACAGGTGTATACCTGTCTCCAAAGAAATTGACATGAAAGGATGTTAATTGGAAGCATCATGAAAAAAAATTGCCAATCTTGTGGGAAAAGTTGAAGATACAGGGGTAAGTATAAGAATGGAAGGATAAGCCGGGCTTGGTGGCTCAGCCTGTAATCCCGCGCCTTTGGGAGGCTGAGGTGAGTGGATTGCCTGAGCCCGCGGGTTCGAGACCCGCCTGGGCAAGCGAGACCTCATCTCTACAATAAATCAACAAATTAGCCGGGCATGGTAGCACGTGCCTGTAGTTCCAGCTACCTGGAAGGCTGAGGCGGAAGGATCGCTGGAGCCCAGTGGGTTGAGGCTGCGGTGGCCGGGAGCGGCCACTGCACTCCAGTCTAGGCGACAGAGTGAGA